>JAJOZX010008702.1:20000-112500 GCA_023014485.1 Bathynomus jamesi
TCTCTCTCTATATATATATTATATATATTATATTATATATATATATATATATATATATATATTGCATATATATATATATATATATATAACCAAAGAACCACAGGGAAAAGGAAAAGGAAACACGAAGTCCGAGCGCTTTCGTGATATATTCACATCTTCAGGGAATAGGCTACGGAACAATATGCTCGGGATGCCAATTTCCCGTCCACCATTCTCTGTTCAGTGACAAGGCTGTTTTTTATGGAAATGGTGAGGTAAATCGACAGAACACCCGCTACTGGTCTCAAAACAACCCTCACTGGTATACCTCTTCAAAGGAACAAGGTGCATCTCGGGTGATGGTATGGTGTGGCATTTGGAAGGATCGCATCATAGGCCCCCTCTTTTTCGATGAACATGTCACTGGAGGCACCTACCTTCGTATGCTCAAGGAAGAAGCATTTCCCAGTGTCTTGAACGAAGAAGGAAATTTCCCAACATGGTTCCAGCAAGACGGCGTTCCTGCACATTACAGCACCCAAGTAAGGGAATACCCGTACCAACAATTCCCTGGTCATTGGATAGGACGTCGAGGGCCTGTGGAATGGCCAGCTAGAAGCCCGGATCTCACGCCACCAGATTTTCATCTCTGGGGCCACTTGAAAGCGCTGGTATACGCAGAGAAAATTAGGAGTGTTGAATATTTGCGGCAGCGTATTACTGGGGCATGTAACACCATTACTCCTGACATCATTCACCGTGTGCTTGCTGACTGGGTATCACGTCTGAATTTGTGTATTGAAAACAATGGTGGACATATTGAGCACGTTTCTGTAAATAAAAGCTTTTATTTTGCCTTTTTTTTATTTTTTTCCTATGATGCCGGACTTATGGGACACCCTTTATTTATATATTATATATATATATATATATATATATATATATATATAATACACATTTTAACTGCAAACACGCAGTATAATTAACGTAAAGAACGACGCTTGTATAGGAGAATATTCTGCGCAAGATGAGGAGAGAACGAAACAAATGAAAAAATGAGGTAACCACCCGGGAATCTTCCGATTGCCGGTCAGATATGATAACCATTACACCATGGGCCTCACTCGATCAAATGCCGTAATTCTCTTACATACGCGCAGAATATATATATAATTCCATAGTTTCAATATATATAATAATCTCATTTTTGGAATATTTGCGAGGGTTACATCACAAATATCTCTCTCTCTCTCTCTCTCTCTCTCTCTCTCTCTCTCTCTCTCTCTCTCTCTCTCTCTCTCTCTCTCTCTCTCTCAATTTACTTAACGATTTCTTAACACCAATACTGATTTGGGTATCATAAAAAAAAAACAGAAATTTTTCCAAAAATGGCGAAATATAGTCCCAAACTACAGCTGTAACTTCCCAAACAATTTACACAAACGAAGAATTTGGTTAGTTGAAATGCACCAAGTTCTAAAACGAAGTCAAATTTAGTAGTGAAGTTCTTGTCTCTTTTCATTACAGTTAAATTAAATCTGTTCCGCTGTATACGTATATACAGGGTGGCGGAAAAGTCTCGCATCATAGGAATTTTCAGTGTTGACTATAATATATATTATTTTTTGTTTTAGGGTAACGAAATTAACTATAGACGAGAGGGTGAGCTTGGTTTTAATGCATGGAATACCAGGTACAACAAATCAATGAATTGGTACAGAATTTAAATTCTGTACAGATTCATCGATTTGTAGTACCTGGTATTCCATGCATTAAAACCAAGCTCACCCTCTCGTCTATTGGTAATTTCGCATCCATCCTCTACCTAAAAGAAAAAAAATAATATAGGGTAGATTGTGACAAACCTAATTAGTCTTCAACATGACCCCGCCCCCCCATTCCGGACACGACAGAGGTCATAACGACAGGCTAATTCTTACGACCACCTGCATGTGGTTTAGTGATAGACCCCGTTTCTTAAAATGTGCGGTACCATTGCACTATGGAGTCGTATTTAGGAGCTTTTCGAACACCATACACACGGCGAAACTCACGCTGTACCGCTGTCACACTCTCAAACTTAGCAAACCAAATGATACACTTCGCACGTTGTTGTGCATTCGCCGCCATCTTCGAAACTTGCATAGGTCTCATAAGTCTGACAGCAGATGGCGTTCGTACGTCTGGCAGCGGATGGCATAGCCTATTACAAACTCTCACATTTTATGACCAAACGTGCAACAGACGAGCGCTGTATCACTTCTCAGCAGATTGTCACAGCATTTTAATTTTATCCATACCCAAACGGATTACCCTGTATTATAGTCAACACTGAAAATTCCTATGATGCGCGACATTTGCGCCACCTTGTATATATACATAATATATATTATCGTGTATTTGTGTTCTTGTCTTCTCTACGGAATCGCAACAACCTTTGAGATAAACACAGAGCCCATCGCGGCACAAACATTTGTATCGCAACATTAGCACTGTCGCGGTGGCTTATCTTTATAAACGTTATCTTTTATCATGAAAAAAAAAGAGATATAATTAAAGTTAGCTAGGTTAAATAAGGTTTGGTTAAATTTACTTTGTATCGCTACATTTACCCAATCTAAACACCAAATAAATTAAACAGAGTTGAAAATGTGTGAAAATTTCGTGGTTTTGCAGAGAAACCAAACGTACGTGTGTGTGTGTGTGTGTGTGTGTTTTACGCCAGTCGTTTTTTTTTTTTTTTTTTTTCACGACACCCCGAAGGATCTTTATCTCTCGCTGTTCAACATCCATTTTCTTTACATCCACTTTTATTGCAGCACACACATACTCTATAGAACCGTAAACTGCGTTTAGCAATTGAACACGATTTACAGTTTGAAATTTACTATTTGGGTATAATTATAAATTTTGTATATAAATAATTAAAGGCTGAAGGGAGTTTATGGCCTAAGAAATAGTGCAACCATTTTTAAACATTACATTTCATTACATGAACTTGGAATAGGGTTTTTATTGTGATTTCGGGCAATTGAGATTTTTTTCCCGTCTAAATTTGACATCATGTCATTCCTGTATGGGATTTAATTCCATTATAGAATTTGCAATGAACCAGTGTGTGTTTTTATAATAGTATTCTTAAAACATTAATAATAATAATAATGCGGGAATTAATTCATACGTCCATACATACAGAAACTAACATCGATGCGCAAAATGTCAAACTATGAAAAAAATGAAAGTTGATAATGAAGGAAATAATTAAAATGATGATCATTATAATAATATTAATTAATAATAATTATAATTATCATTATTTCCTCCAATCATTATTTGGGGAAAGGATGATAATTTATTTTAAGCGTCTGAGATTAAATCACAATCATTAACTTCAAAATTTATAAATGTTTAATCGCTTTGTAAAAGTTGAACGAACCCAAATTCAGTTTGATTCATTCCATAAATTATTTCACAATTCTAAAGAAATTCAATAACACTGAGTAATATAATTTATTTACCCTTGAAATATGCTTTCACTCCACGCATATATATATATATATCGCTCGATGGTCGTGTCGTATTTCATTTTCTGTTACTATATTATGATCATCGGGAGAAATTGTTTTGCAACCTCGAATTATGAAAGGAGCTGATTTGTACTTCAAATATGTCTCTTAAAGTTTAGTTTACGGAGCTGCTTTCAGAGTTCTAAAGTGGAAGGATAATAATAATAATAATAGCTTCTATTATTCTTTAATTTATAATTCTCTTTTGGTTTATGGTTAAAAGGTTAAAATGATGTAATCACGCGCGATCCATTATATACAGTATCTCTGGTAATATTGTACGCGAGGTGTACGCAGACTAGCGAGAAATATAGCGTTTTAAGCGTATTTGTGGGTAGAAAATGTAGTTTTTGTAAGAATAAACGAAGATTTGAAGCGTTTATGATTTATTTATTGGCGTGTTGACCGAAAAGATAATTTGATGGCTGAAACTGCATCGTTTGTTTTATGGCTCCCCCCCCCTTTCCCCCGCGCCCCTAAAACCAAACTGACACTTAGATATAAAGTTTTTCTTCAGAGTTTTTTGAGAGTTGCGTATACTCAATTTTTTTTCAACTCTCTTTCCAAATCAAGGTAAAATTTATAATTATTAAATTCTAAAAACACTCAAAGAATGTCGGAGAGCGTTAGGAGGGCTGTATAGTATAACCATCAGTATTACATTTAAGTTTTAAATATTTGCTGCAAAAAAGTTCTACCTACTTTTTCTGTTTATTTACCATTATTTTTTGCGATATGGTTTTCAATGTATGTATATTGCACATCCTCCTTTCAGTCTTCCCCTTCTGTCCGCTTCAATATATATATATATATATGTATGTATCTTAGATACAAAATACAAGATGCTAGCTTATTGTGTAACGAAGATACAAAATACTTTATAACAAATAGGCAAGAGACAGAACTACAAGATATATACAGGGTGTTTATAAAGTCCCTATCTATTTCGGTGAAAACGTAGCAAAAAGGGTAAAATTCAATAGCAATATAATAGAAGGCATACATTTAATGAATACTTAAGCATATGATTCTACATGAGCACCATCAGTATCTCTACAGAGTTCGAATCTGTCAGCAGCATTGCGGAACACATTTTGGAGCATGACAGGGGTTATTTTTGTAACTGCTGTTACGGTACGAGCACGTAAATCTTGTAGATCTGTAACCCTCGTTTGATAGACGTTTGATTTGATAAAGCCCCATGCAAAGAAATCCAAGAGCGTTAGGTCAGGAGATCGAGCCGTCCAGGGCCTGTTGCCTCCACGTCCGATCCACCGATTTGGAAATCGTTCATTTAGCCTAGTACTTCCGAACAATGTTTGCGTAATGACGAGGTGCCCCATCTTGTTGAAAGATGACGGTGTTTAAAATGCCATCTGGATGAAGCTGGGACATTTACGTGCTCGTACCATAACAGCAGTTACAAAAATAACCCCTGTTATGCCCCAAAATGTGTTCCGCAATGCTGCTGACAGATTCGAACTCTGTAGAGATACTGATGGTGCTCATAGAGAATCATATGCTTAAGTATTCATTAAATGTATGCCTTCTATTATGTTGTTATTGAATTTTACCCTTTTGCTACATTTTCACTGAAATAGATAAGGACTTTATAAACACCCTGTACTGTATCTAAGATACTTTTCTAGATACGAAATACTTCCTTAATTAGTTTAAATTTAGAGACGAGCAGTAATAATAAAAGCAAAGAATTTTTAAGTGATTTAAATCAATGATTCGTAACCCATGGTACCCGAAACTCTTTTAGATAGAACATAAGAAGATTATAAATAAGTATCTTGCTAATTGATAATTACTTTGATGATAGTGTTTTCAAAAGTAATATTAGTTGCGGATGAATAACCGGCAACCTTTCTGACTGCGGGTTTGCGTGTTATCCAATTTGCAGTCCAGGTTCATTTCACATTATTTAACGATAATGTGGAAGGCCAAAATCAACATTTTCATTTATTACAAATGTCGATGAATATAACTGGACTAAATATAACTTATTAGATAAGGCCAAAAATTCAAAATTAACCACCATAGTTCCTTCCCAGCAACGGTTTTTGGTTAAGTAAGTGATATGTGCACCTTCCTTCCTTCCTTCCTTCCTTCCTCCTTTCCTAAGTAATGGTACTTACAAATGCACGATGGTAAAAAGTGGTACGTCGGCCTAGAAAGGTTGGGAATCCCTGGTTCATGCCTGAAATTAGTTTTGGTATGTAAACAAACACTTTGATAACTTAATCCTTAATGATTAACACTTCAAAAGTCACGACAACGGGGATGAGATTCATGAAATGTATTTTGTATCAAATATACCATTTTAAGATAAATTCGTATCAAGATACAAGATATAAAGTACAGCGGAGCGTCGATTATCCGGAATAATGAATGCCACCCTTTTTCCGGATAATCACTTTTCTGGATAATTGAACATTGATGGGCTACATGTTGGAAAAAGGCTGAAAATTAAGTATATAAAGTATATAGTTGCCGTATATTTAATAACTAAAAAGGAATACAATAAATAAAAAGGAGTACTTTAAGATACATTATATAAACGAAGGTTTCTCAGCAGGAGTATAGTAGTTTTGGTTTGTTGCTGTTCCGGTTAATTGACGTTCCGGATATTTGACGTCCGGATAATCGCCGCTCCAATGTATTTATATATTTTTGTTCAAGATACAGATACAAGAGACAATTTGTATCGAAGATATAGTATCATCGATACTGCTCATCTGTGATATATATATATATATGAAAATTATTTCACGAAAGTAACACGTGAAAAATATTTATGATGAATAAAACCACGAAGGAAAGGAAACACAAAAAGGTGCTCAAGCGCTTTCGTCTAATGACATCAGGAACACTGAAGTACATAAAAGGTTACGGCCTATATATAGGTTACAGAAAGAAAAAAAAATAAATAAATAACATACATACACACAAACATTATATATATATATATATATATATATATATATATATATATATACATACACATACATATATATATATATATATTATATATACATACATACATATCTACCACATACATATATACAGGGCGTCCCAAAAAAATGTATACACACTTTAAATAATTATAAAGGCAGTGTTTATTAAAATACATTTCATTTTCAAAATGTAATAGAATCTACAGACATTATTTAATTGTTTTGTCAACGCCTGTTTTCAAACTGACGTCCGTTCTGGTCCAGGCACTGCTGATAACGCGAAGCAATGGAATCGCAAACATCACGAAACATTTCGTTTGGTATTTGTGTGCATTCTCGTTCAATGGCTGCTCTCAATTCAGCGACTGTTGCAGGTTTTATAGCGTAGACTTTGTCTTTTAAGTATCCCCATAAAAAAAGTCTAGTGGTGTGTGGTCTGGTGAACGCGGAGGGTATTCTACGAAACCCCTTCGTCCAATCCACATCGTGCCAAGTACCACTCGCAATACTCCACTCTTCGGTCCGGATCATCTTCATTAATAGCATGGTCTAATCTTGGAATGTAACTTTTCCATTGACCGCGCTTCAAAATGCGTTGGACAGACGATTTTGAAATTCCTACCTCACGACTCGCTTGCCGCACAGATTTTCTTGGACTTTGGTAATACGTTTCCAGTACTCTTTCTTGCTTTGTGGGGCTTGTCGATGTCCGTGGTCTTCCGGAACGCTTCTTGTGGACATTCTGAACAGTTCCATCGGCTTCAAACTTATCTCTAATTCGAGTGATGGTAAGTCGCGTTGGTGGATCTGTTTGAAACTCCCTCCTAAACTGTCTTTGCACTTCAACTGCGTTTTCACACTTCCAGTAGCATTTTAGAATGAATTTCCTTTGTTCAAAGCTTAGTCTGACTGCCATTATTAATTCTAATGGGTTTAACTTGGAAAGAAAGAAACATCAATTGAGCTATCAGCTGTTAAAGTGTGTGTACATTTTTTTGGGACGCCCTGTATATATACATGCAATAAACGGAGAAGTAAAAATAAAACTTAAAACTTAAAAATTAGAGGATTAACAAAGAGGCAAACAGATTTGTAAGGAAAAATATCGATTTTTAGCACAAGATCAAATGAATTATAAAAATACAAATTTATACTGGAAATCTGCCCGGGTTTTAACACTTTGCCTTTTAGAGCCAAGTTTCGATTATATATAAATATAAAATGAAAATTAAAAGTTAATAAAGTAGCGTACAAGTTTACCAAAGATTTAGCGTCCTACCCTTTTTATCTAAATTTGTTTTGAAGGAATTCAAAACAACAGGATCGAGTTGAAAAAGACCTTTGCTTATGTTGAAGTTATTTGAAAGTTGGATAATGGCAGACTCAAGAATATTTCTATTGACAATGTTGCTAGAATGAAATAAAACTGAAGCATTATTCCAATCAATGCAGTGGGATAACTCTGACAAATGGACAAAAAGAGCACTGGACAACTGTCCTGTTCTAACGGAATATTGATGCTGTTTTATACGTGTTTGCAAATCCTTTCCCGTCTGACCTATGTAAAAGGAATCACATTGTTTACACCCAATTTTATAGATAATGCCTGAATTATTGGTAGGGCTATTTTTTACTATGATATTTTTCACAATATTGTTATATGAAAATACTACATTAATATCCAAAAGTTTAAGTACATTAGCAATGCCTAAAAAGCCCGGGAAAAATGGAAGTACTAAAATATTTTTTGACAAAGTACGAGTGTTATTATTGACACGATAGAAAGTTCGTTTTACCTTATTGAGACAAGATTCCATAAACGCAGATGGGTAACACAGATCACTTCCAATACCGTTGATTTTTTCCAATTCGGCATCGATGTATTCCGGACTGGCGATCCTAAGGGCGCGGAGAAACATTGATGAAAAAATGGCCTTCTTAGTGGGGGGGGTCATGTCCCGAGTAAAAGTGTACGTAGGACAAATTGTTTGTTGTTTTCAGATAGATACTAAACTTAAAACCTGGGCTTTCCCTATGTACCCAAGAATTACATAAGTATGACCTGCCACTACCTTCACACATTGTTTTGGAACTTATTAAGCTTTGCATCAAAGACTGTAAATTCACTTTCAATAACGAGTATTATCAACAAGTGTTTGGGATGGCCATGGGCAACCCCTTATCGCCCCTCCTCTCCAATATTTATATGGAGTTTTTCCAAATTACTTACATTCCGAGAATCCTGGGGGTTGGCATCCCTTGGTTGCGGTACGTCGACGATATTTTGTGTATCTGGCCCATGAATCGTGACCTGGATAACTTCTCCTTCAGTTAAATGATCGAGTCCCCTCCATTAAGTTTACTTTAGAAGTGGAACAAGACAATTCAATCCCATTTTTGGATGTGCGGGTACATAGGGAAAGCCCAGGTTTTAAGTTTAGTGTCTATCGGAAAACAACAAACAATTTGTCCTACGTACACTTTTACTCGGGACATGACCCCCCCACTAAGAAGGCCATTTTTTCATCAATGTTTCTCCGCGCCCTTAGGATCGCCAGTCCGGAATACATCGATGCCGAATTGGAAAAAATCAACGGTATTGGAAGTGATCTGTGTTACCCATCTGCGTTTATGGAATCTTGTCTCAACAAGGCAAAACGAACTTTCTATCGTGTCAATAATAACACCCGTACTTTGTCAAAAAATTTTAGTACTTCCATTTTTCCCGGGCTTTTTAGGCATTGCTAATGTACTTAAACTTTTGGATATTAATGTAGTATTTTCATATAACAATATTGTGAAAAATATCATAGTAAAAAATAGCCCTACCAATAATTCAGGCATTATCTATAAAATTGGGTGTAAACAATGTGATTCCTTTTACATAGGTCAGACGGGAAAGGATTTGCAAACACGTATAAAACAGCATCAATATTCCGTTAGAACAGGACAGTTGTCCAGTGCTCTTTTTGTCCATTTGTCAGAGTTATCCCACTGTATTGATTGGAATAATGCTTGTTTTATTTCATTCTAGCAACATTGTCAATAGAAATATTCTTGAGTCTGCCATTATCCAACTTTCAAATAACTTCAACATAAGCAAAGGTCTTTTTCAACACGATCCTGTTGTTTTGAATTCCTTCAAAACAAATTTAGATAAAAAGGGTAGGACGCTAAATCTTTGGTAAACTTGTACGCTACTTTATTAACTTTTAATCTTCATTTTATTTTTATATATATCGAAACTTGACTCTAAAAGGCAAAGTGTTAAAACCCGGGCAGATTTCCAGTATAAATTTGTATTTTTATAATTCATTTGATCTTGTGCTAAAAATCGATATTTTTCCTTACAAATCTGTTTGCCTCTTTGTTAATCCTCCAATTTTTAAGTTTTATTTTTACTTCTCCGTTTATTGCATATATATATATATGTATGTGTGTAGATATGTATGTGTGTATATATGTATATATATGTTTGTGTGTATGTATGTTATTTATTTATTTTTTTTTTCTTTCTGTAACCTATATATAGGCCGTAAACTTTTATGTACTTCAGTGTTCCTGAGGATGTCATTAGACGAAAGCGCTTAAGCACCTTTTTGTGTTTCCTTTCCTTCGTGGTTTTATTCATCATATATTCTGTATATATATGAAAATTATTTCACGAAAGTAACACGTGAACAATATTTATGATGAAAATAACCACGAAGGAAAAAGGAAACACGGAATGACGCTCAAGCGCTTTCGTCTAATGACATCCTCAGGAACACTCCTGAGGATGTCATTAGACGAAAGCGCTTGAGCACCATTCTTTTTCCTTTTTCCTTTCGTGGTTATTTTCATCACATATATATTAAATTTCTTCACCAATATGCAAGCGAATTTTCTCATGGAACAAATTCTATGAATGTATATGGTGTCGTTATATCGTTCATATTTATTTTTTTTCTCTTTTCGATTCCATTTTTGTTTGACGAAATATGAAATTCAAGTTTTCACACTCCTTTTATCGACGACATTCTGCTTGAAGAATTTCTTTCATTTTCCTTCATTTTCCAGTAAGTATTGAATTAGAAATCACGCACTCATACATACACATAAATATATATAGGGTCGGCAAAAAAAAAAAAAGGGGAGACCTTTTAAATCCTTCATATCTCGGCAAATACGGTACATAAAACCATGAAATTTTAATATGTTAGTACTAGTAATTTTATGGTTTGTTTGCCATCTTTTAGCATTTTAGCTGAGAAATTGGATTTATGGCGAATATTCCAGAAAAATCTTGTTAATCATAGGTTCAAGTTGATAATTAAAGCGATTTTAGTTAACGTAAGCCAACTGCAGGAGGTTTGGACAAGCTTCTCAAGAAAATCGATGAAAACGGAGATATCAAAAGAATACCAGGTAGCGGTATTAAATTTGGCCACCAAACAGTCCTGATTTAAATCATGTCGATTACGGCCTTTGAAAAAATTTGTCACAGAGAATTTATCGATCAAAGTAAGAAATGTCGATCATTTACGACAGCTTTTTCTGGAAAAATGGGATGAGCTACCACAAGAACAAATCAATAAAGCCATAGATGAGTTCCGTCCTAGACTGAAAAGGGTTGTAGAAGTTCGTGGTAAACATATCGAACAGTTTTTTTTAACATCAAGGTAACACCATATGTGAGTACTTTGTAACTTTTTATTTGTATATACAATGCAGTAGTAGTGTAAATGGGGAATTCCCAGTGGCATAAAGAAATGCTCAATAAATCTGTAATTTTCATTCGTTTTCTTTGAAATCTGCTCACTACTTTATAGGAAATGTACTTAGTTGTGGGGTGTGAAAAAAAATATTGAAATCTGACCATAATTTTGGATTTTACAGCCAAAGTTCGAGGTTTCCCTTTTTTGCCGACCCGATATATATATATATATATACAGGGTGGCGCAAAAGTCGCGCATCATAGAAATTTTCATTGTTGATTATAATATATATATTTTTTCTTTTAGGTAGGTAGGTAGGTAGGGGATGGCTGCGAAATTAACAATAGACGAGAGGGTGAGCTTGGTTTTAATGTATGGAATACCAGGTACAACAACCTGGTATTCCATACATTAAAACCAAGCTCACCCTCTCGTCTATTGTTAATTCGCAGCCATCCTCTACCTAAAAGAAAAAAAAATAATATATTATTGTTAACACTGAATATTCGCTGATAGACGCGAGCCCAGAGTTTGAGACAGACATTTATTAAAATATCTCTCTAATAAAGGCACCCAACTGGACAAGCTAAAGTCGCGAACTTTTTCGCAGCCAACAGTAGTCAGCACTTATCTGCTTACACCGCGTACCTCGTAACCTTGAATGATGTTATATTTCCTATTTTCCTATTTTATTTGCATTTACCTGTCTATTTTGTGTTTAATTATTTTGAAATCTTATTTATAATTTATTATAAATAATTCTAAATTATTATTTATGGTATTGCTTTAATATTTTAGGTAAACGTTGTATGTAGTTGGATCTTCTGAAGCTGATCTATTTTTCCCATAAGATCTTTAACAATAGATAACGTGATCGCGATAACGCGGCGCGCTCTCGGAATGTAATCCCGTGTTATCAGTGTAATATTATTTACTGTAATTATTTAGGTTGGTGTACTGTAGGTTCCTCAGTTCTTTTGGCAGCAGGTTAGAGTTTTTAGCTCCGTACTCTTCGTTTTCAGGTGGGATAGTACAGAATCTTCATGCTCTCTTATTCCGTCGTGTTTCTATTTCATTTCTAAAGTTTTGGACATATCCCTCGTGTATTTTCCAAATGTATATTATTGTGTATCGTTCACATCTTTCCAAGAAAGAGTTTCAAGGATTGTACTCGTGACCAGTAGTCTTCATCTCTCGTTTCCTCTATCTTGGACGTAAAATTCCTTCGTATGATTTCTATGTTTGCAGTGTCTGGTTTTCTATATGGGTTTGTGAGGACTGAGCAATACTCGGTTATTGGTGGACTAAGCTCTTCCATACTTTTATGTTTGCCTTTCTTCTATGGAAGCTCGTCCAGATAATTTCTATTCTCTTTCAAGATGTTATATTTTAATGTTTGTGTCCCCGGAATTCTCCATCCGATAACATTATTAATCAAAGTTCCCTGACTTGTGGGTTTCGTGCTATCTGTTTGTCTTGGTGTTATCTGTTTGTCTTGCTGTTTTGTACCCTTTATTCTATAGTTTCTCGTTATTACCATATCTTATAAGTTTGAATTTTTCCTCGTTGTCTTCTCTCTCTCATCCGTGAAGCCACGATACGACAGTCTTTAATATCTACTAAATATTTAGTGATGCATGAGGTCGATGTGGTTTTTAGCTTTATTTAAACGCGTTTTTTGCATGAAAAATCATCGACCTCAATTTCGTTTTTTAAATGTTTGTCAAAAGCAATTTCATTTAAAACCTAAAAGGGGATTAAATAATGTAAAAATCTTCCTTTTGATATATCTGAGAGAATTCTATTAACTTTTACTATTGATTATACACTAAAACAAATTGGTATTTTGATAATAGTAAAATGCTAAGTACAGTAATTACTGTTGCATATTGTGTGTGTGTACAGTACAGCAGGCACGTGCACAGGGGGGGGGGCTTGGGGTGCTTGAGCCCCTGCCCTTTTTTTTCTTCATATCAAAAGTGCCCTTTTAGTCAAAATTCATAAATATATTGATTCGACAAATTTGAATTAATTAGTTATATTTTTATTTAGTTACTGCTACTTCAACAGATTTTTAAAACTGGAATTACTTTGATCTATGATTTTTTTATTAGAATAATAAACTTAACATACCGTTACTATTATTTTGTCAATCAGGGGTCAATGAGGGGTCATGGCTATGATGGAGCTGCTAACATGAGTGGATCGTACAAGGGGCTTCAGTCAAGGATTCTTCTCCACAATGAAAAAGCTTTATATGTTCACTGCCATGCACACTGCTTGAACCTTGTGCTTGTAGAAAGTGCAAAATCAAGCCGCTATTTTGCCTCATTCTTTAATATAGTAGAAAAGTTATACAGTTTCATTTCAATGTCAAGTAAGCGGCATGCTTTATTCATACAAACTCAACTCTCCATCTACCCTGGGTCCCGTGCTCAAGAACTGAAAAGGCTCTCTGACACAAGATGGGCCTGCAGAGAATCCGCTCTGAGAACCTTAAAGAAGGTGTTTAAGGCTCTGTACAATTTCTGATCAAGATATGTGAAAGTAGTCCACCAGATCCAGCAAGTGGAGATGCGAAATACTGTTACATAGCATCAACTTTGAGTTTCTTCTTTGCCTGGAAATTGCAACACCAGTATTCATGGAGACAGCTACTGCATCAAATGTTCTTCAACAGCAAGACCTTGATTTACAAGCTGCATTTACAATCACTGATGGTGTGCTGAAGAGACTTAATGAGCTGAGGACTGAAGAAGAATTTAAGGTAATATATCAGAATGTAACTCAACAAGCACAAGATGCAGGTATTGAGGTTTCAGAGGAAATTCCTGGTCAGAGCAGACCGAGAAAAGTGCCAGCGAGGTTCAAGTATAGCTCTATGTCTGCAACAACAGATCAACCTTCACAGAGTTTGGAGGAGTTCTATCGTGTGAAAGTATATTACACATTTCTGGATACACTTGTTCAAGAAATTAGGAGGAGATTTAAAGGAAAGGAAAGGATGAAGATAAGACAGGAAAAATCCTAAAGTCGCTCCATAGCCTAATTGTGCCACTAAACTGGAAGACAGGTGGAGAATTGGCAACAAGTAGTAAAGTTCAAGGTCTAAATACTCTCTGCAAGTTCTATGGCTTTGAAGAAGAGGAAGACAAACTTTTGACAGAATTGAGCATATTTCACTCAGCCTACTCTGCCAAAAAATGATCTGAGATCCACCCTCAATTGTTTCAAGGAAATCGATGCCCATTTTGCCTTCCCAATTATGTATGAGTTGCTTAAAATTTATGCAACACTTCCAGTAACAACAGCAACTGTGGAGCGCTCCTATTTCAATATCTTCATATCTTTTGAAAATCTTGCAATAAAAACATGCCTTTTTACAACAAATTTTCATTTTTTTTCTTTAATCAGCTTTATATACAAAAATAATGCATTGAATTTAATGGAATTTAAGAATATTTACCACATACAATTTTTAAATTTTTCTTTGTGTGTGTATACACATATATATAGCCTATATGGCATTGCGGATTTCATTTTTAAAAATGTTAGGGGAGTGCCCTTTTTTCAACTGAGCCCCTGCCCTTCTGAAAGTCTGTGCACGTCACTGCCACCACCCCCGCCACATACCACCACCACCCCGCCACATACCACCACCACCCGCCACATACCCCCCCCCCACACACAATCCCCCCACACACACACAATCCCCCACACACACACAAACCCACACACACACACAAACCCCCCACACGCATACACTGAGCGGCAGGAAAATCGGCCCGCTTGGAATATCGCGAAAAGCAAAAAAGTGGGCAAGCTTCTGTTTATAAAGTTTTAAAATTCGAAAATATAGTCTATGAGGCAACCAAATAACGAGACAAAACAACGTCAGCTGCGAACACTCTAGCTGTAACGAATTTTCGACTTCTTTTAAGAATTCGACAGTCTGACATATGCATTCAGTTGCTCTTAGACTGTTAGTGCCGCTTTTTTCTTCCACTAGTGGGAGTAGGCATTTGCGTTTAGTAACAGATAGACTTCTAATTCTTTTGGGTTTTAGAATTGGACATTTACAATGGATTTGAGTGCTGTGAACGTCGCAAGAGTCGTCGCCATAATTGAAGATGGTCGGAGCCAGCGTTACGTTGCTGATGCGCTAGGAATTCCAAGAACAACGGTTTGACGTGTCTACCAACGTTATGTGGAGACAGGAGAGTACACCCGAAGACCAGGATCTGGAAGATCGCGCTGCACATTTGCCTGTGACGATCGTTTCATCATCTTGAGTGTTTTGCGAGATCGTCGCTTGACTGCCACAAACGTTCGCAATGAGCTGGAAAGGTTTCGAGACGTCAGTGTATCGGAGCGAACCGTTAGGAGACTTATGGAAAGTGGCTTACATGCTAGACGTCCAGCAATGGGCCCCGGAATTGCTCCCACACCACCGAAATGCTAGTCTTGCTTTTGCTCGTGAGCATGTCAATTGGCCTATGGTCCACTGGGGATGAGTATTGTTCACGGACGAATCAAGATTTAATCTTCGAACATCCGATGGACGGGAAAGAGTGTGGAGAACAACAGGAGAAAGATTCGCCCCGTGCACTTTTACGGAGAGGGTTGCTTTTTGGAGGAGGCTCAGTCATGGTCTGGGGTGGTATCACTTTAAACTCTCGCATAGAGCTCGTCGTTGGTGGTGGTGGGTCATTGACGTCCGCAAGATACGTGGAAGAGATCTTGCTGGAGCATGTGGGTCCCTTTTGCTGCTTTCGTTGGCGAAGACTTCCTTCTACAGCACGATAACGCTAGACCCTATGCGGCAAGAGCCGTTAGCGATTTCCTTGAAGAAGCTGGAATTCGTCGAATCGAGTGGCCTTCCCGAAGTCCGGACCTGAACCCCAGAGAACATCTCTGGGACGGCGTCTTAGGGCTCGTCTAGTAGCCCCTAACACTTTACAGGAGCTACAACAAGCTTTACCTGAAGAGTGGGAGGGAATCCCACAGGATGTGATCGCCGATCTCATTCATGGGATGAATCGACAAATGGCTGCAGTCATTCAAGCTAAGGGAGGCAACACCTCTTATTAACGCTGGATCACAAGTTGTTGTTGTTGTTGTTTTATTGTTGTTTTATTGTTTTTTCAATTTTTTGCTTTTGTCAAAATTTTTTTTTTTTTTTAAGTTCCGTTTTTTGTACAGTATTTTTTGATAATAAATTGTATTAAGGAGGTGTTTGAAGAATTTTTAATGTCCTCATAGACTAAATTTTCGAATTTTAAAACTTTTATAAACAGAAGCTTGCCCACTTTTTTGCTTTTCGTGATATTCCAAGTGGGCCGATTTTTTTGCCGCTTAGTGTGTGTGTGTGTGTGTGTGTGTGTGTGTGTGTGTACACCTGCGTGTGTATATATATATATACATGCATATATATATATACACAGGGTGATTCAAAAGTCAGGTTACATAGGGATATACTGTATTATGTAATGAATGATACAGGGGAATAGTCACACCACATGTTCGATATGGCCACCGTTAACGGCAATGCACTTGTGCAGCCAGCTAGGAATATCACATCAATGCGCTCCTCCTTCGATAACATCTCATAACTCATTTACCTGCAAAGAAACAGAAAAGCCCTATGTAACCTGACTTTTGAATCACCCTGTATATATATGTATTTGCTACAACTCGGAATGGTACCCTGAGGTACTTCTATGTTACACACGGACCGTGCATGGAACAAGGAACTTTTCTGGGATATTAAATCCACTATCCACTATGGTTTGAATAAGTAATGGTATTCGTCATTTACCTTTTACTTATTCGAACCATAGTGGATTTAATATCCCAGAAAAGTTCCTTGTTTCATGCACGGTCTGTGTGTAACATAAAAGTACCTCAGGGTACCATTCCGAGTTGTAGCACATTAAACGGACGTGTTTAAGTGCATTGAAAGTGGACGCTCAAATTTGCCGGTTGAGGTTTAAGTTTTGGATTTTGGATAAAAATTCAATAGTTACCCTTTTTCTTTGATGTATTCGATCCGACGGAAATGCAACGAGTTTCTTGCGTGTATTGAGGTTCTGAATGTAGCTGTTTTAGGTTGGCTTTAAACCCTAGACCTTGTCCCGAAGCTGGGTCCTATCTACTTAGTATATCTACTTAGTATATCTACTTAGTAGATGGCTGATGAGGGAAGTTATATTTTGGGGCCTCTGCTAGTGACCCGTTGCCCACGTTGGTTTTCCGTCATGAAAAGGAAAAACTAAAGCACGTGCCATTTACCATTATTTATTCGAACGTTAGTGGATAGTAGATTCAATATCCCAGAAGAGTTCCTTCTTCCATGCACGGTCCGTGTGTAATATATATATATATATACTGTATAGCACCGTCAAGCCAGGTTGCCAGGTACCCATACACGATTCATTGTCAAACTTTTTTCCAAAATAACCCACTATATCCAAGCCATTGCTGAAAATTTTAGCTATATTTTGTATAAAGAGGTAATCCTGATGGGCCCTGGTGACCCTTAGTTATCCCTGAATGTGTTCTGTTCTTATGTTCACTATATATATATATATATATATATATATATATATATATATATATATATATATATATATATATATATATAACGTAAAGAACGACGCTTGTATAGGAGAACATTCCGCGCAAGATGAGAAGAGAGAACGAAAAAATGAGGTAACCACCCGGGAATCGAACCCGGGATCTTCCGATTGCCGGTCAGATATGATAACCACTACACCATGGTCCTCAATCGATCAGAAGTCGTAATTCCTCTACATACGCGCAGAAACCAATGCCCCGAGGGGGCACCCCTCGCATGCCGTATCTATATATACATTTCAACTGCAAAGAACACGCAGTATAAATAACGTAAAGAACGACGCTTGTATAGGAGAACATTCCGCGCAAGATGAGAAGAGAGAACGAACAAATGAAATGGTTGCAGTTGAAATGTATATATAGATACGGCATGCGGGAGGTGCCCCCGTCGGGGCATTGGTTTCTGCGGCGTATGTAGAGGAATTACGACTTCCGATCGATTGAGGACCATGGTGTAGTGGTTATCATATCTGACCGGCAATCGGAAGATCCTGGGTTCGATTCCCGGGTGGTTACTTCATTTTTTCATTTGTTCGTTCTCTCTTCTCATCTTGCGCGGAATGTTCTCCCATACAAGCGTCGTTCTTTACGTTATTTATACTGCGTTTCTTTGCAGTTGAAATGTGTGTGTGTATATATATATATATATATATATATTCTAAACTGAGGTGAATTGACATGGAATTTTCACTTTTTCCAACTCTGCTGAAAATGTCTGTTGGAGAATTTATCTTGTTTTGACAGACATAAATACATATTGTAAGAGCTACCAAGCTATATACTGTACGAATAAATGTAAGCACCAACATCCCGGTTACCGAGGTGAGTTGATATGGCTTGCCCTTTAAGCGGATATATCATGATTCCCAACATTGGGGTGAGTTGTGATGCTTGAGGGCTTTAAAACAATAAAAAAAGCATACAAAATTTGCTGTCTGTAGAAAATATTGCGATTTTGTATTAACTCGCCCCGCCATATCAGTTCACCCGTCTACGGTATATATATATATATTATATATATATATATATATGATACACACAGACCATGCATGGAACAAGTAACTCTGCTGGGAAAATTAAATCCACTATAGTCCGAATAAGTAATGGTAAATGACAAACACTATAGTTTTTTCTTTTTCATGATGTTAGACCAACGTGGGCAACGGGTCACTCGCAAAGAGACCCCAAAATATAGCTTCCCTCACCAGCTATCTGCGAAGCAGACTAACATCATGAAAATAAAGAACTATAGTGTTTGTCATTTACTATTACTTATTCGAACTATAGTGGATTTAATTTTCCCAAAAGAGTTCCTTGTTCCATGCACGGTCTGTGTATCATGGATAAAACCTCAGGGGACCATTCTGAGTTCAATCATATATATATATATATATATATATATATATATATATATATATATATATATATAATATATGGAATATCTCCTATACAAGCGTCGTTCTTTACGTTAATTATACTGCGTGTTTGCAGTTAAATGTATATAATGTTACGGCATGCGGGAGGTGCCCCCTTGGGGCATTGGTTTCTGCGCGTATGTAGAAGAATTACGGCATTTGAATGAGTGAGGCCCATGGTGTAATGGTTATCATATCCCGGTTATCGGAAGATCCCGGGTTCGATTCCCGGGTGGTTACCTCATTTTTTCATTTGTTTCGTTCTCTCTCTCATCTTGCGCGGAATATCTCCTATACAAGCGTCGTTCTTTACGTTATATATATATATATATATATATAGTGAATATTACCATGGACCTCCCCCCCTTACCAAAGTCCGGGATCCGCCCCTGTATTTTAACCTCTACACAATGTTTCCAGCATTTTGTCTTGGTGGTCTAATAACTGTGATAGTTGGTTCGGACTGAATAATTTCTTTTCTTGTAGGCAATAAGCAATTTTGTGTCTACGCGTTCAAAACTCTCTAAAAGATGGAAGACCAGTGCTACTCTGCGATAATTCTTAGGCACTGCTGTGTTACCTACTTTGAATAAGGGAGCAATGCTCGCGTTCTTTAATAAAAGTGGGATTTGTCCTGTATCGAGTGATTTTTCTCTATCGATAAATATGGTGACATAACTACACTATCTCTCTGCGCTTCTTCAAAAACATGGTACTCCATGTGTCTGGCTCTTTTGCTGAATTTTGTCGTATTGGTAATAAAGTTTTAATTATACCCTTTTCCGAGAATTCAGAATTATTTAATAGATTCGTGTCCATACCCATTCTTGACCGATTTATGTGTGTGTCAAATAATTCATCCGAATTTTTTATTTTGATCTTGGTCTTAGAAATGCTGAACACGGTTAATCGTTCCTTAAGCAGTTCGCTCATTTTTTTCTGGGTTATTTGTATATTCGTTTACTTCACCTTTTAACGGATCAAGGCTTTCTTTAAATTCCATTTTGTCTTTCCCGAAGGCGCAAGAGTATTTTGAGGCTTTTTTTTTTTTGTTTTCTGTTACTTTGTATATCCCAACTCATTCGTCTCGCGAAGGAATGTTTATTTTAGGTCCGTTTCTATTCCGCATATTTTTTTTTTTCTTGTTTGAGTTCACTCGCGTTCGTTTTTCATCTGTGGATATTTTTTGCGGTTTGTTTTCGTTGCTTAAATAACCCGCTTTTTCCCTCAAGTTTGCTCCCTTTTGTTTTGTCTCCGAAGCGTGTTTCAGCAATATTGGTTTTATTTTTTTTTTACTACAAATAGTATTTCCTCTGGAAATTGCTACTTCACAATAAAAAACATCTACTTATTTCAATTCTGCATTTATATTTGCTCATTCTACTTTCTTTGAATTTATATTCAAACCTTCAAATATTCCTTGTTGGATTTTGATCGGTGTTAGTGCGTAGGCCGTTACACTTCAGAATACTGGAGGAGAGGTTCTTGGTAACATTGCTATTGTTGAATTGAATGTGGGTAGTTTTGGATAGGTGGATAGTGAATGTATTGCTAGGTGTATATATACATAGTCTGCGATGTCCAGTCTTTCTTCATTAGAAGTAATAGTTGTTCTTTTCTAGTTTTCATTTCTTACAAAAGGAGATCCTTCATTGATAATGTTTTCATTCCTTTTATTTGGGATACGAGATGTTTTTTCTTATCTCTGCGTACCCTTAAATTGGAAGTAAAAGCACGCCATATTTAAACATTTTCTCTCTTCAACTGACTGACTGTGCGCATTGAGGGGTGAAAATTATGAAGGTCTGCTTCATATCGACAAGTTCCATTCCTTATGTTAAAACATTTTACAGACTGATTATACATGCCTCTGGAGCCGTATTTATACGATCCAATTTTATAGAATTTACATATAATCCGTCTTTTTTGTTCCTTTACGCTTAATGACACCTTTATTTGATTTGTGGCATTTGTTTTGGGGGATTCAATTTTTTTCTTTGTTCTTGTACTACTTCGTCCTTATATACTCGTAAGGCCGGCCGCACACAGGATCGTCTTGCGACTCACATTGACGACCCCAGTCGTCAGTCGCAAGACGATCCTGTGCGCGCTTTTTCATTCATGACGGTGCTATTTTCCATTTGTAGTATTTCTCCGTTAAAGTGTCCTTTTGCACTTCCTTCTGTTGCGTTCTCTTCAGTGTTATGTACTCTACGTTATTATCGGCGTATTCTGTCTTTTCCCGGGGTCATATTCGTCAATTTGATTCTTTGCTCTTTGAAGAAATTATTTCTGCGGAGGTACTCGTACTTTATAAACACTTGGGAGCAAATAAAATTAACCGCCGAGATGTTACTGTATTTGCTTCTTATTTTAATGTTAATACAGACGCGCGCGCGCACACAAACACACACGGGAGCGTCCATTCACCACAAGGTATAAAACACACTCGCGCGCACGGCACACACACACGCACAATATATATATATATATATATATATATATATATATATATATATATATTATATATATGAGGCATTTTTTCCTCGTCAGTTGATTTTTATTACAAGTTTGTCGTCAATTTTATGTGAAATTGAAAACGTTATTAAATTACAAAACTAAACTTTTGTTTAAATTCTTTTGGGAGTTTGATGTGGTCGAAATTAGTTAAAAAAAAAACGAAAAAAAAAAGAGCAAATTTTTTCCTTAATCAATGTATAAATAAAGCCCAAAATTAGATGAATGAGGAAATAAATATATCCATTATGAAAGGAAAGTACAGTGTGTGTGTGTGTGTGTGTGTGTCCATAAACTATTTGGAAGTCATGCAGATATTATTCATTTTTCAAGTTCCTATTTTCTCGTTTCTCTTTTGTCCTCTTTCTCACGTTTCATTTCTCAAATTTTCATATCTCTCTCTTTTTCAGATTTTCATTACTGATTTATCATTCAGGTTCTTTTTGAGTTCAAGTTTTTTATCTTTTTTCATTTTATATCCCTTTATTTTTCATTTTTCCATTTTTCATTTTTCCATTTTTCATTTTTCCATTTTTCATTTTTCCATTTTTCATTTTTCCATTTTTCATTTTTCCATTTTTCATTTTTCCATTTTTCATTTTTCCATTTTTCTCACTTTCATTTTTTATATATTTCCCGTTTTTTCCTTTTTTCTTATAACAATTTGTTTGTAAAAAATTACTAAGGAAATTACTATTGAAACTCCTCATTTCCGAGTTATCGCGTCAAAAATAATTAGTTTCACGGATAATGCATATAGAAAATTTTCTGACTTTTTTTTTACTAATATTTGCAAAGTTTGCGTGAAATTGACGAGTATTGTTTAAAAATATTGCAATAAACCGTGATTCATCGGTTAACCAGACCCTGTATAAACTGTTAAAGATTCTAAAATACTGCGGTGGAAAGTTACGAAATAAAACTGAGAAGTACGACCAATTCGTTCGTTTTTCCCCTACTCTCCAACCTCACTTTCCACCAACGGTGGTCTGAGCCTCGTTTTCGTTCAATCGCCAAGTTCGTATCCGTTATCCGCCCTCTCCGAATCAATCAACGAAATGGGTTTATTGAAATTCTCTCTCTCTCTCTCTCTCTCTCTCTCTCTCTTCTCTCTCTCTCTCTCTCTCTCTTCTCTCTGCTTGCAGGAAGTCAGGTTAAAAGTTGAAACGGTTTCGTTGTTGAGTTCTCGTCTAAAATTCGTCTAAGATTTCTGTTGTTTTGAACCCACACTCGGACGAATAGTGTGTTGTCTTTAACTGAAGTTTGTTAAACATACCCCAAGATAAAATGTTTTCATGATAACTTCATTACTTTTTTGAAGTGTTCTTCTGGATTGTTTACCTCGTTCCATCCAAAAGATTTTCGTTTCGAAATTGCGTCATATTACAGGAAACTGAATACGATATGACGCAGTTCCAGAAATAAAATCTTGCGATGGCAGTGCAAAAAAAAAAAAATAATAATAAAAATAAATGGTGAAGATTAGGTGAACGTAGATCATCTATTTTGGCCAAAATTGTTTGTGAAGAATATAAAGATGTCTAACAGCTATAAGTATCATAGATCCAAACCTGGTTAAGGCTGTCAAATACAGGTATAATGTTATCTATTTTTTTTTTATTTGACACACCTTGGCGAAAACAACAAAACTACTTTTTTTGAGACAATATACTAACGAAAAACTGTCAACAGACGACGCATCCATTTTTATTTGGGAACCCTTTGCATCTTCTCAATTCTCAAAAAAAAAAGTTCTTAGTCATTTAACTACCACTTTGGATTTGGTAAACTTGCTTAGATAGTCAAATAACTACTTTCACATCAAATGGATTAGTCTTTCTACTTGGTTCTTTAACCCCCTGTTGATAGTACTGCTAGTTCACTTATAACTAAAACCAATAATTATACTAGGTTTTCAATTGTAAAACGAGTCAATTGACGGCAATCGAAACATTTGAAAATAGGGAGCCATCTATTGAAGGAATTGCCAATTAAATTTTCTTTCAGTAATCCTTCATTTACAGTGTTATTACATACAATTTCGTTCATATAAGTTAACCCACAATCACGTATCAACAGCACCTTAAGTATTAACCCAAAATATTTTATAAATAAAATGATACATTTTTGTGGGGCTTTACTTTTAAGGGATTCGGGTATCCGTCCCCTGAATTTTTTTTTTTTTTTTTGTGGACCAGGACAGTATCCACTCGTCCACCTTGCCGACTTAGAAAGGCAGAAGAAAATTTTGTAAACTGATGTCCATTATATTGGAAAGAAAAATATGGATTTTTAAAAAATATGTTTGAGAAGTACAACGATACCGTTTGAAAAAAAAACCGCATTTTTTCGCTTCCCATATACACTCGATCTCAGTTAATTCGCACTCCGTTGCTTCGTACTTGGGTTAATCCGATAGTTAATCCGATAGTTGTACGAATTGTACACACGCGGCCCATGGCTGCTATTCGTGGCTATTTGTGGCTATTTGGAATAAGATAGTTACCACCACTACGACGCATCGTAAGACCAATAACTAAACTAAACATTAATACTGTACATACTGTACAGTATTACAGTAGTAAAACTGTACAATATTACTACTAATATTATGAAGAAATAGTTTAAAAACTTTGCAATTACTATGAATTTGTATACAAATACTTCGATACTTCGTACAAAAGTTCGAAATATTCAATTTCGTACTGTCCGGTTAATTCGTACCTTTCAGATTATTGACAAAGGTAGAGCCCCGAAAATGTCGAATTAACAGGGTTCGAATGTAGTTTATTACATTTATGGCCAAAAACAACACCCCATTTTTCCAAATGTAATTTTAACTTTTGTTTTGTTTACAAAATAATAAGACAAAAAATAAAATTTAAAAGAATAAATAAAAAAAGGAGGATTAAAGGTCTCTTATTTTCCCCTTTTTTTCCCCTCGTCTATCGTCAACATTTTTTATGAAGTTCATCATGTTTGCAAACAAATGAAATTAACTAAATTGTAAATTTGAGATCCCGGTAGCTCAGTGGCTTCGTTGTTGGACTATGTACGGTGAGGGTCTGGGTTCGCTCCCAGCTCTTGGGTTGCGTCGGGTCGGCCATTCACCCTGTCAGTGCTCGAGCTCGGGTATTTCATGGGGCACTCTTACCCACGCCCATTGAGGGAAATTAGTTTCCGGGTGCTAAGTTTGTAGAGTATCTGTATAGTGCAAAAATTATTCAAAATTGAAATACTATTTTATATATACAGGGTGCTTCAAAAAATTGCTGCCACTTATTATGCGGATGCTTCAAAAAACATATTTCAGTACTGTGTATTTATTGTTTATATATTTATCCATGGATTTCAACATGCTCGCCATGAGTATTAACCCAGGTTCTGAATCGTTGAAATGCTTCGTTAACTGCTTTGAAACACATTTCCCTCGGAAATACTCGCTATATAAGACTTACAGTATATGGCGAGTATTTCCGGCGGTTGTTTGGGTCGTCCAGTCGTCTGAGACTACTAAGTATTCTAAATTAAACATTTCTAAATTAAATTTTAACCCCCCCCTTCCCAGAGGTTAATTTAGAATACTTAGTAGTCTCAGACGACGCCGGACGACCACCGGACGACCGTTAAAATAAACCCCTGTAAGTGGTAACTATTTTTTTAAACATCCTGTGTGGTCCCAAAAAAAACGCCTTGAGATTTGAACATCAATAACTTCAAAAATATGCAGTTCACACTTCCCAAATTTATGTAACTTTTACCTCACTCTATTGATAAGCCATCGTAAAAATTTTAGACCTCTCGATAAAATACTTTTTCCACAGCTGAGGGAACAATGAGGTATGGTGAAAAAAACGAATATCATAAACTGAAAAAATTTTATTATTCACATCTCATCAACAAATATGATCAATATGTCCGCCGTCCTCCTCACAAACTTTTCTTCCACGACATGATACATTTTCTGATTTCTGTTAATGTCATTTTGTCCCAACATTCGAATATTTTTTTCTTTAATTGCATTTCTGTAAACTTTTCTGTTTGGCCTTCATAAATCTTCTCTGCTAGTGTGTTCCATAAGCAATAATCCATGGGATTGCAATCAGGTGATTGAGGGGGCCAGTCGTTTTTTCCAATGAAGTTGACTACATTCTGTTGTAGATAATCCTGTGTGAACTTGCTAGTATGAGCTGTAGCACCATCTTGTTGGAATATGAAATTGTTTCCATAATACAGACGCCGACAATCAGGCAAAAGACTCTCCTCTAAGAGATTTACATAGGTTTCTGAATTAATTTTTTTATTTTCTGAAACGAAATGAATTTTCGTCTTTCCATTCCACGATACACCTGCTAATACCATGATTTTTTTGGAAAACAGACTTGTCTGGTGGTAAAGTCTCGATGGAGGAATGTTTTTCTTACGCCGACCATAAACATCGTCGTTCCTGGAGTTTCGAGCAATCTCGATGGTGAAATCTTTTTCATCTGTAAAAACTATTTTTTTAACATCAAGCAATTTTCTACAATGAATTTTTCTTTTAGCTCTTACATTGCTGTCACGTCTTGAAACATGGATCCTTTTAAATGCTTTAAGTCCTACCGTTCTCTGCATTCTTTGTATGGAACTTCGATTGATACCTAAATTTCTTGCAATTTTCCTCTGAGAGCAGTGTGACCCAGGTCGATCCTCTTGAGATAGGCTCATCATTTCGATCATTGCTACATTGTCTTGAGTGTAAACTGTTTTAGGCCGACCACTTCCACGCTTCCGTGCCGTCGAACCTGTTGCTTTAAGTTTTTTAATTATTGTATTCACAGACGTAACATTACAAGTTATTCCTGGAAATTCCCTCAAAATTCTTACCCCAGTCCATCTTTTTTTCAAGAAACACTTTTCAATCACCGCTTTTTCACCATGAGTTAGAACCATAACACTGCCCAACACCAATTTTGCTGATTTAATTCTAACACCTGTTTTTAGGTAACTTTGGTGTGCTGATTTCAAAAATCACCTTAGTTTTTGCCTATTACGTCAGGTTTTCGAGCAATCAAATACGGATATTTTGGAGATATCGCATTTTGGCAGGGTTATGCCCAATTTTTTTTCTTTTCAAAAAATAAGTTTTTACATACTCAGAATCAGCATGGAAAAGTAAACAATTGTGCAGGGAGTGAACTTTAATATACAATGGTAATATTGACACATAACGTGATTAAAAGTGTTTAAATAAGCAAAAAATGAATCCATATTAAAGCAAGCACGGGACCAGTTTTCTTAACATTGTCTTTTTCTTGTTTTCTTACTTTTCAGTGCTGATAAATTTTCTCTTATAGGACTTCCTAGAATGAGAGATGTCAAGACAATCTCTTTGCAGGCTCCAGCAGTAGTCAGCCATCATATGGGTATCCCATCTTCCTTGGTATCGTTCTTCCATCACTTTGATATCTTGGTCGAACCTTTCACCTTGCTCTTCACTAACATCACCAAGATTTTCTGGAAATTTATCCAGATGACTGTTGAGATAGTGAACTTTAATGCTCATGTTGCAACCCAACTGCTGAAAGTTTACAAGTAAATCCTTTACAAGATCTTTATAATTTTCAGACTTTTTGTTTCCTAGGAAGTTCTTAACTACTGCCACAAAAGCATTCCAAGCTCTTGCCTCCGTTTCGGTCATTGAGTTACTGAACTGCGGATCTTTCATCAGTTTTCTTATCCACAGATAAAATTTTAACAGCAAAACAGCTGTTAACAGGTCTCAAAAATCATCAATTTTGATAAGCGCCCTTCATGGATCACCCAAAATAGGCATATTGCATTGCACGAAAACCTGATGTGATGAACAAAATCTAAGGTGATTTTTTAAATCAGCACATCAATATTATCCAGAAACGGGTCTTAGAATTAAATCAGCAACAAAATATTTTTTTTTTGTTGGGCAATGTAATTTGAAGGGTAAGTTTGAAAAACAGTATTTAAGATGGGCGTAGCCTATATTATCTGACGTTTTTTCAGAGACTAACAGATTATCCATAAGCTAAGGAAACTACTACAAGTGTCTTAGAATAGTTGCCAGGTACAGCACATTTAGGATTTATGATATTCATTTTTTTCACCATACCTCATTGTTCCCTCAGCTGTGGAAGAAGTACTTTATGTAGAGGTCTGAAATTTTTATGATGGCTTATCAATAGATTGAGGTAAAAATTTTGTAAGTTTTGGAAGTGTGAACTGCATATTTTTGAAGTTATTGATGTTCAAATCTCAAGGCGTTTTTTATAGGCCACCCGATATATACACACGGTTAGTGCTTAGCGTCGCTGACTACGAATCCATCGGCACCCGAGATCGAGACCCGGTGACGGCAGCCAGCGCGCAGCAAAACCCAGCTATTCATCCTTCCACACAAAGAAAGTGGTTGGTAGATAAATGGGTACCCTGGGTGGCCTAGTTGTTAAGACGCTGGCTGCTGGTGGGGTGTCGTTCGGATTTCACGTTAAACTGTAGGTCTAAGGTGGAGTGAAAAGCTTGACCTTCGTCAGAATGAACAATTCGGGCGGAAGCTAACGAAAGGTTTATATATATATATATATATATATATATATCGTTATTATAATAACTATGATTATTAGTCAACATTAATTAAGACACGGAGTTAAAACTGCCGCATTAATATTTGGACAAAACTCCTCAGTTTTGAAGTCCATGAATTAACAAATACGACATTAGTTCTTCTGAATTATTGTGAGGAGGATATTAGGCTTTATAGACGATAACATACGGCATGTTTTTGTTTAATCTCCATTACTGTTAATGGAATTACGAGACTTATTTTTTAATTATAAAAAATAAAAGCGTTTCATTTATTGTTTTTTGTAGACTTTATCGCTCGAGCAAAATGTTTGCATAAAAAATTATACGCGCAGTTTGTCTAATTTGAATTAATTGTATTTAAATCAGTTGCCCCGTATAATGTTTATATTACACACACACACACACACACACACGTAAATATATGCTGCAAATCCTTATAAATGACTCCATTCTACGCTTACATCATATATGTAAATTTGTTTAAAGTTTACCTTAAAACTGTCCTAATCATTGCAGTGATCCAAAGCGCTATTACGATTATCGAAATTTTTAAGCATGAAAACTTCAAAGACTTTCCAATACGATAATTTGGAACAATTTGCGAACGAAATTTAAGTAATTTTTGCATATAAAAAGTGAGTATTGTATCAGCAGATTAAAGGTGAAAAAATATAAAAAATTATGTTAATATGAAGTGTACGAAGCAATATCCTGAAATAATTTTGTTTATAATTCTTCAGTTTTATTACTTATGTTTTTTTTTTTTAAGTTTTACACTGTTTATATATTTATTATTCAGATCTCTCTGAGGCAAACGCTTAAAAACGATATAAATTGTATAGTTAAGGTTTGTAAGAATGTTTGTATATTATACGGTATTATATTCAACTCTGTAATACGACTCTCTCCAAATATACGGGGTGTGTCTAAATTATGTTAACACTTCTATGGAAGAATTTTCCATAGAAGTGTTAACATAATATATAACACCGCTATAGAAAGTATTCTTCCATAGAAGTGTTAACATAATTTAGGCACACCCTGTATTTCATGGATAAAGAGAGAGAAACCTTTTTCATAATAGTTTAAAAAATAACGAAATTACTGAATAAAACAACGCGCTTTTTCTTAATCTTTTAAAACACGCTTTAGTAAATAAATAAGTAAATAAATAAATTAAAAAATAGCCTGTCATGGAGGCGTATAACTAAATGTTGATTGGCTAAATTAATCTCTACCCAGAGACCGATCCATTTTTAACTCCTCAATCAGTCTTTTAGTTTCAGAAAGTAAAGGTTTTCAATATTCATGCGAATTACTTATTAGTACATGCTTCTACGATTAAGCTGTCCTAAAACTCTATTCACATACGCTATGGAGATTCCTATTGGATTTGCGAGTATTTCGCAAATCTGCAATTTCCGGTTCTCCAAGAACTCCATCGATTGTTGACGATCCAGGAGGTTAAATGGACTGGTACTGAGATTAACCTCGCATACAGGCTTTTAAGGCTCGAAGAGAATGCGCTACCGGTTTACGCAGCATTGCTTTAGAATTGGATCTACTTTAATTCATATAGAAACAAGGGGTCGAAAAACTCATTTCGGTTGTCGGCAGCAATAAAATATGTAGGCCTGTAAAGAAAGTCTAATTGTTTTGGAAGTTGCCTATATTCGCCTACATTTCTTTATTGTATGCTTGTATTGATGTTACATATTTTAAAAGAAATACTTACACTATTTTCACATTTGTCTTCAGTGATATTTGTGGTCCCATTTTTAAAACTTATACACGCTAGCATTTATTTACATTAATAAGTGTAATTTTAAATAACGTCAAGGAAACTGCTTAGAAGAAGTAAAAAAAAAAAATGTGCACAACGTAAAATACGCTGTCGTGAAACTGACGCTCCCAATTCAAGAATTACCGTTATGCGGAGTACAATTCACCCGATTTCGTGCGAGCTGCACCGGAAATTTTTGAAGGCCGCGTGTTTAACATCCCTGATTTAAACTGCGCCTATTTTGTGCCTATAGCAGGGATTCTGAAACTGGTGCTCGCGAGCACCAAAGTGCTCTTTAAGTTGTGTACAGTGCTCTCCACCATCACCTAAAACTTTGCTCGCGAGCACTATAGTGAAGCCCTTGACCCCTCCTACCTCATAAAAAGCAATTTATTTTATCAAACGTAGCAATGAATGTTTAATGTGCATGAAAAGTTAAGGTGCATGAAAAGTTTAAGAAACCCTGGCCTATAGGAACAAAACTCTCTATTTTGCAACTGGAGATGCCAAAAAACACTTTTTTTCCTTCCATATTTTCTTTTTTTTTTTAATTGTGCAAAAATAAAAATTGGCCTACATGGACAAACATTTTATCGTTATTTGAAATACATAGGTAGAGGCTACTACATAATTATTTTAGAATTTTTTTCTTTTCTTCATTTTCAAATCGAAATTATGATCCTTTAATTTCATTTAATTATATTTTTTATTGCTCCTCAGTTAACTCGGAATTCATGGTACAACATAAAACGGTTCTGACCGTATCCTAAGTCTGTAACGTATGTGAGCACCTTAACTGAAGTTAATTTATTTTAAACACACAGTATTTGGTATTTTGCAAAGTCCATGATAAAAAATTAAAAACAAAATAAAATAAATTTTGTTTAATTATAATAGTAAATGTGTATCTCCTTTAAGGAACTTGGTCTGTTTAATTAAGATGATTAAGAAGATTTGTCAAAAAGAAAGTTATAGTTTTTTCAATAATTTTTACTTACAGTAAGGTCAAAAGTCAAAATTATATAAAGATCAGATCATCAAAATGTCTACTAAAAAGATATCTTACTTTTGAGATAGAAGGCCTTCACAGTGCAAAGGTAAATTTATAAGGTAACTTTAAAAACATTAAGCCCAATTAAATTAACTCATTAGTGTTCTCATTGGTAGAATTTTCAACCGACAAAATTGTTTGTCATTATTGCATCACTTTTTCTTGTATTCACGTGATCTTCGGTATGAATCATTGCTATGACGCAATCTTTTAGATTTTTTAGATTAAGGCTCCCATTTTTTCCCACCTGAAGATCATGGCCCCCAAATTAAAGGAAGATAAAAAAAAAACAATTTATGGAAAAACATAAAGGTGGATTGGGCTGGAGGGATAATCTTCAGGTGATCCCTATATATATATATATATGTGTACATATATATATATATACATATATACACACATACATACATACATACATACATACAGTATATGCCCGGTTAGGATAATTGAATGCCCTGTTAGGTCAACTGAATACCCGGTTAGGTCAACTGTACGCCCTTGATGATTGGTTAGGTTAAGTCGTGATATTTTCGTTAGTTTTAACGAAAATATCAACTTAACCTAACCAATCGTCAAGGGCATACAGTTGACCTAACGGGGCATTCAATTAACATAACCGGGCATTATTTTCCATAGAATATAATGCCCAGGGGTGGAGTATCTTCAGGTGGATCGGGCTCGGGGGAAGATCTTCAGGTGGACAGTCTGGGGAGGGGAAGATCTTCAGGTGATCCCATTTAAACATAAACTAAAGATCAGAAACATTTTATTTTATTTAATTAATCCAGCGGCCAGATCAGTTTTACACAAGGATGATAGAAGGAACTACCATAACCACTACGACTCCTATCGGTGTAACCTTAACCTAAAAATTTAACATAAAAATAAAATAAATTTTGCCACCTGAAAATGAAGGCCCCCAATTTTTCCCACCTGAAGATCAGTGCCCCTAGATGAGGCTGGGGGCTTTGATCTTCAGGTGGTCTGAAAAAGTGATGCAATAATGACAAACAATTTTGCTGGTAGGAAATTCTACCAGTGGGTACTAATGGGTTAATACTGATGATATTAATAAGCCAAGCCCTTTTACTTTCATATGAGCTATCAGAATCGCTATGGGTCATTTCATACGAAATCAATCACCCAAAAATGTGACCCTCTCCAATTTTTATGAAATTGGGCACGCAATTTGGTATAGGATCATTCCAGCGTGACGCTCGTTTAATTTGGAAACAACTTTTAACAACATTTTTTAATATAACTCACTGAAGAAAGCAGTTGAGGTTTGAATTTTTTATCACAAACACCTAATAATAATCTAAGCTGACGAAACATTACCATTATTTTATATATATCCATGTATTTTATTAATTTTTTTATTAATGGAAGAAGTTTCCGTGATGCTCGTTACACAAAATGCAACCTTCACTGTCAGGTTAAGTGATATTTACATAAATCTCTGTGAATTGGATAATGTTTTCCATACTTGCTATACGTATATGAGGTTGTAGGTCTGCGTTTAAGAAATTTATTAATACCCAATTTATTAAAATAATGGTGTATCTGTTAAAAAGATATACAGCAATTTGTGTGTGTGACGCTTGTTACAAAAAAAAATGTGACGCGCGTTACCTTCTGATTTCATTGGTTTTACATAACATTTCAGACAAACTTAATCACATTTTTTTCTCTCTCCTTATTAAATATTTTGTTTGTTTGGGCTGTGCCCCAAACTGGTGACCCCTAATTATTCATTTCAATTTAATTCATTAATTATAGTAAGCCTACTTGATAGACCACCACAAATTGGTGATCCGTAGGCTTTTCTCTCTCTCTCTCTCTCTCTCTCTCTCTCTCTATCTATCTATCTATATATATATATATATATATATATATATATATGCTTTTAACAATAAATAAAACTCGCCAGAGATATCTGCTGGTCCCTCAATCCTTCAAGCGGTCTTTTGAATAGGGCGCTGGTTTTTCGCTGTGCATACAGTCGGTGAATAAAGCATAAAGCACACAACACACATTCTGTATCATATATATATATATATATATATATATATATATATACATCATACACACACACACACACACACTTTTAACAATAAATAATATTCACCAGAGGTATCTGTTGGTCCCCCGATCCTTCAAGCGGTCTTTTCAATAAGGCGCTGGCTTTTTCTCTGTGCACACAGCCATACGGTCACGGGAATAAAGTACACGCCCGCACACACACACACACACACACACTGCATCATATATATATATATACTTTTAACAGTAAATAAAACTCGCCATAGATATCTGCCAGTCCCCCGATCTTCCATGTATGCGTCACACTTGCATGTAACAAACGTCACAGGCCATAGCTGAGGCTTGGAGAAGGGTAAATGAAAACAGGTTGGTTCATATTAACACTTGAAGCGAGCTTATTTATAATCTCATGTATTAATGGTGTACTCAATTAATTATCTGAACTAGAGAATAAAAACTAACAAAAGTGTGACTCTCGTTACATAGCAAATGTGTAAATTCAAATCATCCCACAGTACTAAGAGTTGAGAGTTGAGACTTGTTCTCTTTATATGATTTTAAACTATAAAACCTGGCCTTTAAAAATGGTGCAATCAGATTTTTTATATTCATAAAGGAAAACCATTTTAAAGTGCCATGAATTTCTCGAATTTTTTTTTTCAATAGATCGCACGTTGCAAATATGTATTAACATTTACTTGTACAATTTTTCCTATGCTTCATCAATGTAATATTTCTTTTTAAATTTAAAAAATACAAAATGTTTTAGCATTCAAATGATATCAGATTCAATTCCCTTTCATTATTTTTCAATTCTGGCCTTGAGGTTGACGTTTCCGTGGAATGACCCTATATGCAAGGAAACGGTTGTCACCAAAATTTCAGAAATGTACGACCTTTACTTCTCGAGATAGAGGTCACCAAAGTTTGACATGACCTTCAAAGTTAGCCGATTTCAAAATTCCATAACTTGAATTCTATTTGTCCGAGAATAATGATTTTAGCGTCATTTTAAAGCCAATACACAAAACTATATTTCTTATGCTACGAATGTTTGGTCAAATGGAAGACAAAAAGTTACCTTATTTCGTGACTTTTGACATGACCTAGCTAAAAATGCACCACCACCAAATTTTTTCATTTCTTGATATAATGTAGTCCAAATACTCAATAATACTCTCTCTGATTCAAAAATATTTGTTGGGCAATAGTTTGGGAGTTATTAATTTTTCTGGTACGATGATATATAAGCAAAAAATGCAAATGTTAAGTGACCTTCAAAGTTGATAATGCTTAAATATAATAACTTTGTTTACAATAAATATACTACTAAATTGTTTCTCTCTTCTATTTGTAGATAACCTAGTTAAAACGAATTTTTCATTAGTTAGTAAATATTGTGTTGACTATCTATTTGGAGAGCATCAAGGGAGAAGATATGCCTCTCAATAGGCGAACTAAAGCCTTTTTTCAAGACCAAAAAACTTGTCTTGTGACCCCTTCAAAAAACATCCTGGACAAGTTGTGACTGCGAAACAAATTCAGCACACCCAACTTTGCAGCTTGTTCCTGGCCGAAAGGTATGCTATCCATGCTTGAAAGCCCTTCCAGCATATGAACCACCCTTGGACACCGAAAGCATTTCATCTAGCAGCAGTAATATCAGTGAACAGCCAGGACCATCTGGGCTCCAGCAATCTGAAACCTTTGAACTCGGATTATGATGATGCATTAGAGATGTAATAGGAGCTGTCTACTGTCGACCGACCTATGGAACTGATGGGCCAGTCTGAAAAGAAAACTGAGCCAAAGAAATTACGCCACACAGAAAGTGAGCAGGTTAGACGAGCCAGTCAAGAAATAATTGTATGACAGACAACCAACAGGTGAGATAACCCCAGACAAGAAACGAGCAAAGCAACAAAGCCACTGAAAGAATGGACATAAAGATCGTGAACAGAACCCTTTAGTGGAGATTAGGGCAACTGGCGACACTCCATTGAAGATAAAAACGCACCAAAGCAGTACCTCATGGGTGGCGAAGAAATTTGCTGACCCTGTTGCATTTGCTGCTGTTTTAGTAACTTTTAATACTAGGAACCAGAGTTCTAACAGACAACTTAAGTTGAGTCAGCTGCGAGGATTATTGAATACTGACCTACGTTATTTGTATTATATATAGGGCTATTTCAAAATTGAAATCAGAGTTGATACATTTTTATCTATCAGTCAAAGGTCCAGAAATGAGGTCACTCTTTTGTTTTCCACTTGACAAAATATTTCATAGAGAAAGAAAGAGTACCCTGCGTATTGGCTTCAAATTGACACTAAAATCATTATTCTAGGGCAAATAGAACGAGCTATGAAATTATCAACTTTGAAGGTCATTCAACATTTGCTTTTTTGCTAATACAGTCCAAAAAAATTAATATAGCTTTCTAACTCTTGACCAGCACATGGTTTTGATTCATAGACAGTATTATTGAGTATTTGGACTACATTACATGAAGAAATTTAAAAAATTGGAGGTAGCGCATTTTTAGGTAGGTCAGGTCAAAGGTCGCGAAATAACGTCACTTTTTTGTTTTCTATTTGACAAAACATTTCATAGAAGAAAAAGTCATGCGTATTGATTTCAAAATGACGCTAAAATCATTAATAGAACTCGAGTTGAGTTATGGAATTTTGTAAACAGCCAACTTTGAAGGTTATGTCAAATTCTCGGGAAGTAAAGGTCAGAGATTTCTGAAATTTTGGTAGTGTGTGTTTCTTGTACATACTAAAGTATATGCCAAATTTCAACAAAATTGGAGAAGGTCACGTGAAATATGCTCTTTTTTTTATTGACTTTATATGGGAATGACCCCGATATGAAATAGTTGAATGTGACCCCTGTTTATCTGTAAAATCGGAATTTTCCTCATTTTCATCATCAGTCATCTCATTCATAGCAGATGTGCTTGGCTTTTCTGAGTCAAGGCTTTGTAGAACTCATTTTGGTTGACGAGTTGGCTTAATATTGTTTACAGCTTTTGTCGGAGTAAGTGTAGTTTACGTCCCCCTGACGCAAAAGGGGACACAAACTACACTAGGTCAGTTGGGGAACGTAAACTACAGTAGGATCTTTAGGAGACATTTTTTAAATGAATCCATCAAATAAAACGTTAAAACTAACGAAAATATTACGACTTAACCTAACCAATCGTCAATATATATATATAAAACTATAAATTGACGTTTGGTTAGGTTAAGTCGTAATATTTTCGTTAGTTTTAACGTTTTATTTGATTAGGTATACGCGGAGAAAGTTGGGGAACGTAAACTACACTAGGATAATGTAGGGGAACGTAAACTACACTAGGCACTACAGGGGGACGTAAACTACACTTGCTCCCTTTTGTCTCCAACCTCAGATTTTGCGAGATAAAAACTAATTTCTGTTTCCTCTCATTTCTTAATCTATTTTGGCTGAGTGAATATTGCTCTATGTGTTAAATTCACATTAAAAACCACATATGACAAACGGCAAACAATAACTGGTTCCATTTAAAATAATTACAGTATTAATAATAATTATTATAAATTTATATTAAAAACTACATCACACACACACACACACACACACACACACACACACACACACACATTAAAATATATATGTCGGCGAGGATGATGATGCTGTTATTCGTTGCGCCATCTCCGACGTTTACAGTATTCTCAGTATGTCGCTTCCTCGCATCGACAAGGAAGTTTATACCGTTTAATTAATCTGACTGCGAGGTTCCGGGACAACACTTTATACCCTTTGCCCAATTGTGTCCTCACCCTCAGTCCGTTGAGAGAATGGAATGCCTTTCTCGGAAGGATATAAATTATGAGTTTTCCTTTTGTCAGTCCTTTATTTTCACAAGATTGGGATCACTTTTAAACTATTGGATTTCTTTTCCAATGTACAGTCATTAAAAAATCAAGTCCTTTACACAACACTTGTTTAGAGAAATGGTACAACGAAACAAATGCTTACATCAAAAAGCTAAGGGGCCCAGCCGAACCGGCTGCCCCAAGGGCGAAACACTCACTCTCTGCCCGAAGGCCGAGGCGGGACTCCCTCACACACTCTCAAGGTGGTTTTTTTTCCCTTTGTCCTGGAGAAACTTCCATGGTGCCACGTATTACAAAAGATTATTAAACTTTGCAAAATCCTACTCAAATAGTGATATTAGCAAAAGAATTTATATAATTGGATATTAGCAAAAGAATTTATATAATTGGATATTAGCAAAAGAATATATATAATCGTAGTTTTACACTTAACTTCTTTGTGATTTATTTTAGCCGAAAAGAACGTATAGAATTTAGGAATCTGTTTAAGATTATAGATTTGGCAACACTGTTTTCGTTTAGGGTTAGAGACAAAGGATGCCAAACGAATGTACTGGCATCGAGGCACTTTATACAATATTAAAAATTTAAAGGATTCATATTTTAATTTATATGAACAGAATAATATCTTTTAAAGGATTAATACTTTAATTTATACAAACAGAATATTTTTAAATTTTAACATAAATTTATTTTCCTGTGGAAACCCTTTTCCACATATAAAAATTCAAAATACTATTATGATATAGTGTTTTAAAATTATATATTTTACGTTATTTAAAATTTTGAAGCTATTTTACAAAAAAAGAAAAAAAAAGCACCCAAAAGCCATGGGGCTTCTTTTTATTTTTAAATTTTTTTATTAAATTTTTTTATTAAAAAAAAAAATGAACCATTTTTTTTCTTTACATCTGTAAATGCAAAAGCATCATTCGATTCCTTTACGAGGAAACTGTAAAATAACCTTCCATTTAATAGGTCCGTTTTTGTAACTTAGAAGGAAGCTGTAATAATTTCGAGTATGGGAAAGGTTTGCCAACCACGTTTCCTGACCGTGTTTTGAGGAGATACGTAAACTACTACTTGTATCTACACTCGAGAACTTTCTTCCTGCCAAAGCTTTTATCGTACCCATGATTTGTTTGTCTCTCATACCTAAATAAATACATTATCACACGCATGTCACTCTTACGAAGAAAAAGATTACGTTTAGGATTGTACATTACAAATATTAATGCTAATATTAATACTAATGCTAATATTAATACTAATGCTAATATATACAATTAATATCATTACAAAAATTGCTTATGGCTATTCAGTGAAAGCTCAGTATTTCGAGTTGTATAACAGTGACCTAATTTTGTGTAGTAACCATGGAGTGTACGCCTACCCACTTCTTGCTATTACTGTACGCACAACAATGAGATTAACGTATTGCGCAATAATATACCGTCTATAAGGATGTGTGGGATGTACGCCAAGTATCCAGTATCTGTCTGGATGCTACTACTATCCGATCAGATATCCGGTAATATCTCTACCATTGTTTCTAGTAAATAAACAAAGCGAGGAAAGAGGAGTAAAAAATTACAGATTTACGCTATTGCAGATTCATTTATTTTCATAAACTAATGTTTTCCATGTCTTAAACTGAGAACTAATTATATATTTCTTCTTACGCTTACTTTAAAAAAAAATACTAATAAATTAAGAAGCAAACTTAAGCCAAAAAGCTAAACATTACAAGTGAGGGGTCCCGCGTCTTAAAGTACCTAAGCGCCAAAATTACAGTAAAATTCGCCAGAAATCGCCTCCAAAGTTCAGCAATATTCTCGCAATAGTATCTATGTTATTAATTGAGCTAGAACGCTCCTTTTTGGCTAAATTAGAGTTCTAAGTATGCTAATGAAGATGTTGATGAGTTTTTGGAATAGATTTTCATATTTTATATATTTTTTTTTTTTTTTTGATTTTCTTACCATGCCGAACTTTGGGTGAACTTTTGGCTGGCGATAGAGGTGAAAAAAGTAGTTCGCTTCATAAGGTTTTCAATCATACTTCGTGTCGTAAGGTCATTATAACCCAAACCACGCGATAGAGGAAGGGTGAAAATGGTGATATCCATCAAAAACACGTTTTCGCCCGTGGTGGCGCTTAGGTACCTTAAGACGCGCGACCCCTCAATTAATTCGTATTGAAAAATTAAAAGAAAAAATATTTATGATAGAAAGTAGCTTTTACACATTCTGAGGAGACAAACAATTGCTATTATTTGAATATATTTTCCCTGATGCATTGAAGTCATTCTCGGTAAACTGACCTACAATTCACTAGGCAACAAATTTCAACTTTTTTTTTGTTACAGACACGTGAACTACTGATTCCTACTAAAGCGCTGATGCTGATTTCAGATCTGATATCAAAATTTCTCTATCACGTCCAGATTTTGTGTAACCGAAAACCCCTATTTTTCATTTTTTTCTCACCCGCTTCTATTACGAAAGCCGTCTAAGCTACTTTTCCGTGCCACGTTTTATGTTAAGCATACTTAAATAATTAGTGAACAGGGTGTCTTTCCTCCTTTATTCTGGCTTAAGACAGACAGCGGAATTCCGCTGGCGGAGTTACCACCCCTGCGCCCAACCATCCACCCAAAGCGCGTTAGTATTTTGTTGTTACTACTGAAAGGCAAATTCCTGTTCTTAAGTGAAACTTTGGTGTGTCCTCTTCCTTTGTCGCTTGTAGAATGACGAGCTCTCCTTCTGCAGGAACCAACAATAATTTCCCATCATATTTGGGTTGAAATTACCTTGGTATCTGTTTTCCATAACTGAGATCTGTTGGTGGAAGCGCTCACCATGCTCGTCACTTACAGCCCCAAGGTTGGCCGGGAAGAAGTCAAGATGAGAATGTAAAAAATGAATTTTCAAAGACATTCTGCATCCCATTATTTCATAAGATTTAAGCATGTTTTCTACGAGTTTACGGTGGTTTTCAGCTTTGTGGTTTCCAAGAAAATTTTTGACAACTTCAACGAAAGATGTCCATGCTCCTAGTTCATTCTCATTTAGGTTAGATGGAAACGATGAGTCGTGGATGACACTGCGGATCTGTGGTCCAGTGAAAACTCCAGCTTCTAGCTTAGCATCTGTCAATATTCCTTTGAATTTATCCTTTAAATATTGGAAACCACTACCTTGATGATCCATACCCTTCACGAAATTTTTCATAAGGCCAAGTTTAATGTGAAGTGGTGGAAGATGTACTTTCTGAGGGTCAATAAGTGCTGGGTGTTTCACATTGTATTTACCAACAACATGTTCAGTTCTAGATGGCCAATCATGTTTTTTGTAGTGGTTATTGTCATCTCTGCTGTTCCATAGACACAAAAAGCACATATGCTTTGTGTAGCCCAACTGTAACCCAAGAAGTAATGATACAACTTTAAGGTCGCCACAAATATTCCATGTGTGGTCCTTATATTTGATGAGTCTTAGCAGCAGTTTCATCGATTCATAAGTCTCATTAAGGCCAGTGGCATGTGCTACAGGTATTGAAGGTTTTCATTGCCGTTGTGCAGTAATACAGCTTTAAGGCTAGCTTTACTAGAGTCAATGAACAGTCTCCATTCTTTTGGATCATAGCGACAGCCAATCCCTTGCATCAGACCACTGATATCGTGGCAGAAACAAACGTTTTTTCCTGTAAGTAAAATGATGAAAACTGCAAATGGCGATGGCGGAAATGGGAAACTTTGGTGTTTGGTTGGAGAAGATTAAATTCTTGAAGTCTTGAACCAAGCAACTCTGCCTTTTCTTTTGGTAATTCCAAATCGCGCACTAAGTCATTTAACTCCGCTTGACTTAACAAATGTGGGGAAATATTTGCATCTGGAACATATATGCCATCTTTCCCTGTTTCTATATCACTAGCAGAATCTTCAGATGAACTGCTGTCTGTTGTCGTTGCTGGTGGAACTGGTGGTGGATTTGTTTCATCATGTGGTACTGGTTTCATTGCTGATTCGCAGTTTGGGTACGTGATCTTTGATTTGTTTTTCTTTGTGAAACCAGCAATCTTTGTCAAACAAAAATAACAATCATTGAAGTGATTTTTCGGCTCACGCCAAACCATGGGGACTGAGAACGGCATAGCTTTTCTTTTACCATTCATCCAAGCTATTAACATTGCATTGCACTGTGCACAGCAAATATGTGGTGCCCAGTCCCTCTGTTGGTCTCCTAACTTAGTCAAAATAACACTTGTAGGCAAGTTTAATCTTTGTTGTTATGTTTCTACGTTGTGGCTTAGGTGTATATTGTCCACAGACAAAGCAGAAGTTGTCTGGGTGATTTACACAAGTACGTCTATTTGATGCCATTTTGAATTACCATACAATATCTGAAAAAACGTAGAAAGTAATTATTACGATGTGCAAAATAAAAAGAAATACACACCGTAGTACAAAACAAATGCTATAAAAACACACAAGTCACCACAACCTGTCACTTGCTCATCAGCAGAGAGCTTCAACAACCGTTCTGCTTGACTGTCACGTAGCGACTGACCGTTGGGCCGTTGCCCGTTACTATGCTCTTGACTCAGTGTTGCCAACTCGGGCTAAATTTTATTTATCAAAATTGTTCGAATTTGTATATAGTTGGCAAAAAAAATTGCTTTAACCTTGAAAAGCAAGTTTCATATTACTGGCATTAAGCCGATTAAAACCAAAATCTGGACGTGGTAGAAAATTTTACTAAAAGTGATTTGCATTTTACACAAAATCTAGACGTGATAGAAAAAATCTAATTATAGATTTGAAATCAGCATACCGAAAGTAGCTAGGAGCACCTATTTGGTCTTCTGTAACAAAATCTTTGTTGCCTAGTGGCGCAATCAGTGGAACTCTAAAATACTCTTATTTTAATACCAGAAATTTTAAATTAATTTTTTTATGCTAATTCCTTGGCGTGTCACCTATATTTCGCCTTTAAAATTCAGTTTATTTTAAATTACAAGGTAAAAGAGTAAATTTAATAATCAGACAAATTAACCTCTATATATATATATATATATATATATATATATATATATATATATATATATATATCATACTTATGAACAAAATAGAAATATGGAACAAACTACATGATTTAATTCACATAATACTAATTTAACCCTTTAACGCCGACCGTTGCCTTATGGAAACACGTGCTTGACAATCGATTTTGAGCCTTACAATCTGAATATTAGAGGTTATTTTGGCTTGAACAGGTAAAACCTTTAAAATAAAAATTTCATAATTCAGGGATGAAAGGGTTAAGCCAGTGTGAAAGATTTAAGTTTTTGTTAATTCACTTCAGCCAGCCGCAGCCCTCATTTTCTTTTCTGAATACCCAATACAGAAAATGGTGTTATTAGGGATAGCTATAAAAAAAATCTAATCAGAGACATAAACGCACGGCACAGTCACTGAGGCAACAGATACAAGAAGGTTTGTTTAAATAATGGCAACGTTACTTATAGTTCCGCTTCATATTGGGTGTGGTATTTATTTAGTTAATTAATAGGCAATATATGGTATATGTACTTAAATTAACCTTAACATTCCAATGTTGCAAACTGCAAACTCGTCAAACAAAATTTTCGAGTGAAATTAAATTTTCTTCACATTAGTCTGATGAACTACATAAAAAAAAAAAATAATTTATTATTATTAAAAGTAACATTTTGGAAACAGACGCATATAAATATTTTAGAAAATTTTCCATCATTACAAATACGAGTGTTTCATAATTTCTGATAACCCTTATTTCTGATAACCCTTATTTCTGATAACCCTTATTTCTGATAACCCTTATTTCTGATAACCCTTATTTCTGATAACCCTTATTTCTGATAACCCTTTTATTATGGTAAATAATTTTACGTCAAATTAATGAACATAGTAATTCAAGGACATATATAAGTAGTATCAGGTGCAAATTTTGTATGTTTTATATCTAAAAAAAAAAGTACTACCGGCACTATCCGACTAGATATCCGACAAAACCACTATCCCGCACATCCTTATATATATACGAGTATATATATATATATAATGTTAATGGAAATTAAAAAGTGCGCAAGGAAAATGAACCAAATTTAAGAATTAGGTTTTAGTTGGGTAAAAATGGCTGCTGTGAATTTAGAAATGAAAGTTTGCATTTAGATTCGCGGAAATTAGTTCAGAATCGCTGTTAACTTTTGGACTAAAAAATTTAACAGAAAAGAAAATGTTAATGAAATGTTTATAATTGTGTGTCACAAGTCATTTTAATTGTTTATTGTGTATGAAAATCATTATATGGGATATTGTTATGGGATTTCTATCCTGACAATAAAGCTTATCATTATCATTATTATTATTATTATTATTATTATTAATATATATACTGAGAGTTGACAAAAGTAAATAAATATTTTTGTTTTTTCCAAAATGTTTTTATTTGATTCTAAAAGTTAATAAATAATAATACATTTATTAAATGAATAAATGGAAATGGGAAAGGAACTCCATTTCAAATACATTGATTCAATTAATTTGTTGCGATGTATCGACTTTTTTAATCAAATCATAAAAATGTTTAAAAACTAGTGTTTACTTTTGTTAACCCTGTATGTGTGTATATATATATAATATATATATATATATATATGGGGTGAATTTCACAATTAAGCACGTGAAATGAATGAATGATGCAAACCCCACATGGAAAACAAAATTATTCCAAGGCCTTTCCTGTATTCAGAAGTACACTTCGTCAGGGAATGAGGGGAGAAGGCGAGATGACAAAAATATATACCAATGTACAGCGGGACGAAAAAATAAAAAGATTAGCACGTGATTAACAAGAGTTAATTAGAGGCAAAAGGTATTTTAACAGGATATTGTCAATTTTATACATTCCCGCACTGTTTTTGAAATTATTTTTAAAATGGATAAATGCATTAGAATTATTTGCTGTTCTACACGCATATTTATGCTGTTTTACCCTAATATCTAACGTTTTTTCCCGTTTGGGCTATATATACCGAGTTACATTGTGTACATCCGATCGAATTCATACAGCCAACCCGCATTAGCCGGGCTATTCCCATAACAATATTCTGTAAAAGTATTATTATACTTAAAGACTACATTAATACCAATTGCTTTAAGTAAAGTCGGAAGATATTGAAAATTAACATGGTAAGGTAGGCTAAGGATATTTTTACGCTCAAATTCCTTTACAGTTACACTATTATAATGCCTATTCTTGGCTTTCCTAAAGCAGTTATCTAGAAATGAAATAAGATAACATAATTTAGTACCAATATTCATGATATTGCATAATTCAGAATCTAAAAATTCAGGACTGACAACTCTCAATGCTCTAAGAAACATAACAGAGAAAATAGAAGATTTAACCGAGGGATGATGATCAGAATAAAAATGCACATAAGAGTTATTATTAGTAGGCTTACGATAAATTTTAAATTTGAACTGATTCAAACATCTCCGAATTTCTAAATGTGCATTTTTATTCTGACCATCATGCCTCGATTAAATCTTCTATTTTCTCTGCTATGTTTCTCAGAGCATTGAGAGTTGTCAGTCCTGAATTTTTAGATTCTGAGTTATGCAATATCATGAATATTGGTACTAAATTATGTTATCCTATTTCATTTCTAGATAACTGCTTTAGGAAAGCCAAGAATAGGTATTATAATAGTGTAACTGTAAAGGAATTTGAGCGTAAAAATATCCTTAGCCTACCTTACCATGTTAATTTTCAATATCTTCCGACTTTACTTAAAGCAATTGGTATTAATGTAGTCTTTAAGCATAATAATACTTTTAAATCACGCCGAATAAAGAAGAGCCCGGATAATGAGGTTTGCTGTGTGTATTCGATCAGATGTACACAATGTGACTCAGTATATACGAGTATAGGCCAAACGGGAAAAACGTAAAGATATTAGGGTAAAACAGCATAAATATGCGTGTAGAACAGCAAATAATTCTAATGCATTGTTTAACCATATGTATATATGTTAATCATAGTATCAAGTGGGATAGTTCTAAAGCGCTCGTTAAAAACAGTTATAATTGAAAGGAATATTCTAGAATGTGCATTTATCCATTTTAAAAATAATTTCAACAACAGTGCGGGAATGTATAAATTGACAATATCCTGTTAAAGTACCTTTTGCCTCTAATTAACTCTTGTTAATCATGTTATAATCTTATTTTTCTGTCCCTGTACATAGGTATATATTTTTGTCATCTCGCTTTCTCCCTTCATTCACTGACGAGGTGTACTTCTGAATACACGAAAGGCCTTGGAATTATTTCTCTTTTTCCTTGTGGGTTTGCATTATATATATATATATATATATATATATATATATATATATATATATATATATATATACACCAGGTGTGCCATAAAAAAAGGGTACATTTTATAAAGGCTATAAAATCAACATTTGTCATTTAATTTTAATAAAACTTCTACACAATAAACCATATGTATTTATCTACAAGCAAACAAGTTTTCAGACTAAAATATCAGATAATTCAAATTCTATCAACATTTAACGAAAGAGTATGATTTTTCTACTTAATATGCAAATTTTTTTAAACCTTTTTAATATTTTTTTATAAAAATTATTTTAATGTAAAATTTACCTGAAATTATTAAAAAAATTATGAGAAATGCTTTCATTACATTTCAATAACTTTTTTTATTCTTGGCCGAAATTCATCTATGGCTCGATTTACTTGTTCTTGTGGAAGCTCTTCCCATTTTTGAATGATGATCTCGCGTAAATGAAATGAGCGACATCTTTCATCCTAGTCCTGTAGACTCGCTCTGCTAAGTTCTCCCATATTCCGGCCAAGAATAAAAAAAGTTACTGAAATGGAAGGAAAGCATTTCGAACAATTTTTTTAATAATTTCAGGTAAATTTTACGTTAAAAATTATTTTTATAAAAATATTAAAAAGGTTTAATAATTTTTGCATGTTAAGTAGAAAAATCATGCTCTTTCGTTAAATGTTGATAGAATTTGAATTATTTGATATTTTAGTCTGAAAACTTGTTTGCTTATAGATAAATACATGTTTTATTGTGTAGAAGTTTTATTGTGTAGAAGTTTTATTGTGTAGAAGTTTTATTGTGTAGAAGTTTTATTGTGTAGAAGTTTTATTGTGTAGAAGTTTTATTGTGTAGAAGTTTTATTGTGTAGAAGTTTTATTGTGTAGAAGTTTTATTGTGTAGAAGTTTTATTGTGTAGAAGTTTTATTGTGTAGAAGTTTTATTGTGTAGAAGTTTTATTGTGTAGAAGTTTTATTGTGTAGAAGTTTTATTGTGTAGAAGTTTTATTGTGTAGAAGTTTTATTGTGTAGAAGTTTTATTGTGTAGAAGTTTTATTGTGTAGAAGTTTTATTGTGTAGAAGTTTTATTGTGTAGAAGTTTTATTGTGTAGAAGTTTTATTGTGTAGAAGTTTTATTAAAATTAAATGACAAATGTTGATTTTATAGCCTTTTTAAAATGTATCCTTTTTATAGCACACACCGATATATGTGTATATATATATATATATATATATATATAATGTATGTGTGTGTATTTTTTTTTATTGGGGTTGTTTAACCTCCTTCGCAAAATCTAAGGTCATATGACGGAGGGGACCTACAGCTTTACGTGGGATCCGAACCACGGGTCGCTACATAATCTGGGCGCGAAGGACGGTCTCCCATCCAACTACTACCCAGACCCAATGTAGCTTAACTTCGCTGACCTCCGGATGTGTGTGTATATATATATGTGTGTGTGTGTATATAATGTGTATATATGTATGTATGTATATATATATACGTATATGAAAAATTATTTCACGAAAGTGACACGTGAAAAAATATTTATGATGAATAAAACCACGAAGGGAAAAGAAACACAAAGGGGTGCTCAAGCGCTTTCGTCTAATGACATCCTCAGGAACACTGGAGTGAAAGGACAGATCAAGGCAATATATAGGTTACAAAATAAACATACATACATCCTTTCACTCCAGTGTTCCTGAGTATGTCATTAGACGAAAGCGCTTGAGCACCCCTTTGTGTTTCTTTTCCCTTCGTGGTTTTATTCATCACGTATTATATAATATATATATATTTATGTGTGTATATGTATGTATGTGTATATATGTATGTGTATGTGTATATATGTATGTATATATGTGTATGTATGTATGTATGTATGTGTATATATGTACAGGGCTCCAATAAACCTTAGCCCCCCCCCCCATGGCTTAAACCATTAGAGGTACAGTAAAACTAAACATACCTTACAAAAGAGAATTTAATCCTTTAATCCTGCATTTAATGAGAAACAATTAAAACTTGGTGTTCCCCATTGGCTTCCAAGACAGCCTGAATTCGCTTTGGGTAGCTTGCCAAAAGTGACGTGAATAGATCTTGATCGTTACGCAAATTTGCTAAAACAGTTTCAATATGTTGCGTCATTGTATCCTTCGAAAATCGATTTGCTGCAGGTTCTTGAAACAAGAGACATTCAACCTTGTCCTTTATAACTGATCCAATGTGTTCACAGACGTTCAGGTCAGGAGAATTTCCTGGCCATTCTTCATTTCCAAAGAAATCGATCTCATGGTTCCGCAACAACTGTTGAGTGGCTAATGCCTTAAAGCAGGGGGCCTTATCGTGCAGAAGTGTGACCTGATCGACATCCATAACATTGTTTGGGTTTCTTAGAAAAGGAATGACATGCTGGGATAGAATAATATCACGAAAATACTGTCCATCCCAACTCTGACCATTTGGCTTCAGCACCCACATGAGCTTCTTTGCAGTGAACAAAACAAACACACCAACACAGTCTGGACTTTTTAATAATTCGCGATAATGTTCATTGTCATCGATTTCATCTGGTGTTGTGGCCCACACTCGATCATTTTGGTAGTTAGGCCGACGTGTTACGTAAACAAAAAATTCATCGGAGACAGCTAAATTCATGATATCATCCACATCTCAATCTTCAAGATAATGGGCAAACCACAGTCTGTCATCGATGTTAAGTTGAGTTTTTCTTGGCTTTGGAAGTTCATGCCAAGGCTTTAAACCTTGCCTATGACGGTACAGTCGAATGATCTCACCACTAACGATCTTTCCTCTCAACACTTCGATCTCTCTAGAAAGTTTAGCACAGCTGTTTTTCCGCTTACGCGTACCGCTTTCAATGATGTCCTTTGTTTCCTGAGAGAGTGGCAAATTTGGGCGCCCACATTGGTTGTATCCATTTCACATTCATCCAAAGTTTTATTCCAATTTCTTTTGACGAAGTCCTCACTTCTTCGCAACTTTTTGGCAACCCATGAACGTGTTATAAAGGTGGCTCCAGCATCACGAGCTTCCCGAAATGTTATTGCTCGTATGCGATCTATCACACGTTGCCTCTCCGAATCACCAATTAATTGAGAAGCCATTATATTATCACTTTATCAGCTAGAGTAATTTTAATACCTGCAATAAATAAAGAATTTTATATTTTTTATAATCACTAAAAACTCTTTCGATATGAGTAAACATGTAAGCTGCAAATGGGGGGGCTAACGTTTTTTGGAACCCATTATATGTATGTATATATGTGTATGTATGTATATATATATATTATATATGTATATATGTATATGTAATATATATGTGTATATATGTGTATATGTATGTATATATATGTGTATGTATGTGTATGTGTGTATATATGTGGTGTGTGTGTGTATGTGTATATGTATGTATGAAAATTATTTCTCGAAATTATTTCACGTGAAAAATATTTATGATGAATAAAACCACGAAGGAAAGGAAACAGAATGGTGCTCAAGCGCTTTCGTCTAATGACATCCTCAGGATGTCATTAGACGAATGCTCTTGAGCACCATTCTGTGTTTTCTTTCCTTCGTGGTTTTATTCATCATGTATGTATGTATGTGTATGTATGTATATTAGGGTGACAATAAAAATCGAAAGTTGGAGTTTTTTATTGGCCATTTGTTCAATGCTGCTACTACATGAGAAAACAATGTACTGTAAATATTAGGTCATTCAGATAATATTTAAGGGTGTCTCAAGTGAGGTAAATAATTCTCCTTATAACAAAATTTAATTATTCATTACCTGGATCAAGGCAATTCCCCTCTCTGCCATGTCATTGACGACTTTTAGTCCTTCAACTATAGTCAAACCAGTCTTGAAATCTTCGTCGTCCGGCCAGGTCTCTGGTTCCTTGGACAAGAAACCATCATTAATTTTTAGAAGTTCAAAGAGAAGCTTTGATCCTTTCGAGGCAAAGTCCGAGAGCTGCTTTGTTGAAATGGAAGAAACAGCAGGTATTGGGGCTCGCTTTGGAGGATCTTCAGCAGCTTCTTTTTCGAGGATTGATCGAGCGATATTCTTTTTCGTCGTTGCATTGATACCTTTATCAAAGAGTGCGAGACCAATCAAGTACTCGCTGAGGTACCATAAGTGACGACCGAGGACACTAAGGCAGGATGCTGAGATCTTTTCATCGTGGTACTTTGCTAGGTCTTGAAGAAGCTTCAAATCGTTCGCGGGAGCAGATGAAGGACTGCTGGCCGTGAACCACGCGCTGACATATAACTCCAGGGCAAAAAATACAAATCGTTTTAAGCCAGACATTTCACGAGTTGTAAGTCTGAACTGATGGGAAAGCAGCAGGATTTTTAATGAATAAATTACTTTTGCCATCCAACGTGCTCGGTGAAGTGCTCCAGGTCGCCGAAACCTAAAGTTAGGTAAATTACCTCCAAGGATTGTAATCGACAACTCCAAGAATTCACGGTAATCATCCCTCGGCTGATGTTTTGTCAGATATAGATTCCAGCAAGCGATCAGTTCTTCTCGATTCTCATTCAGACTCGATGGAAGGTCTGACAGGGTCTTGTACTTATCTTGGCAAATTGTATTCCACGTCTCTTTGAAGCGGGAGAATAGGAGAATATCTGGACCAGATGATGGTCCCATGCATTCCATGTACGGGCCCCCAGACACCCGGGCCCCGGGGCACAGGCCCCCACTGACCCCCCCTCTCGACGGCCCTGTGTATATATATTTATACTCGTATATATATTATCATAGGAAATCAAATTCAGTTCCAAATTTATATAATTTAAACATCAAACTATGCCAACAATTAATGAAACTTTTCTAGAACAATTTCCAATAACAATATAATCAATGTATCAAAATAAAAAATATTACCTTAGATATCTTAAAAGAATCGGGAGAGAACTTCTAAGCGTTGTTTTCAGTCAGGCAGTCGTATGCAAAATGAACTTGAAGCACCAAAAGCTGATCATCCAAAGATTGATACACATCATATTATTTAACGATTTATTTATGAAAATTTTAATTTAATGAAATAAATTAATCGATTTGCATAATCTATATTATGAAATAAAGGAAACAATTCTATTAAATTATATAATACACTTGCATTCTCGAAACATTTTTGTTTTTGAAGCGTTGTCGAAACTCGTTCATTCTTGAAATTTCTTCCGCGCGACAGTTTCATTCATGTGACTCGAGGCACCCCTAAATGCTTTCCGAATTCCATGAGATTTCATCTACGGTGTTTCCTCATAGAGTGGCAGCATTGGACAAATGGCCGGCAAATTTTTTTGAATTTCAAATTTTATCCCAATAAGAAGTTGTCACCCTAATGTATATGTTAACCCCCCCCCCCGTCTATGGCCTGGGTTGGGAGGCAGCAACGGATATTTCTCGCGATAGTTTTCCTTCTATAATATTCTAATTTTTCTCTCACTATAGAGTCGACAGACTGTTAATTCTTCTCTTTCTATGCCACTGGGTGGGTTCGGAGGATTCCTTGAAAACTTACTAAATTCTCTGAAGATTCCCTGATGCTTCGTATAACGCATAGGGAAATTATTTTTCTCTATTGACTGAGTTTTCGGACGAGAGCACGGCTCGAAGGAAAATATTAAAAAAACTTTCTTTTACTGTAATTTACTTCTCAAAATGTACAGGTAGTGCTCTGAATTTTCAAGGGTAGAGGTTCGACCTCTTTCGACCGTGGCTCAGCCCGGAACCTAAAAAAGTTAAGGAGGCAAGGGGCCTCTGCCCCTCCTCGCTGAGAGGCTGCTAACCAGGGAGTGATAATCTAAGTAATCGAAGAAGTTGAAGAAGTCTCATTATTTTACAATTACATTCTTTATATATTCGCTTATTATCGTTAATTATAGTTTTATTAAAGTACATTAATTACATTATAAATTATCATTACTTACAGTTTCATTAAAGTACGGTACATCAATTACATTATTAAGTACATTAGTCACTTACATTTCTTAGTGTTTTTTATATTTATATATGGTTATTAGTACAACACAAAGTACATGGGCACATATGGTATATATTTATATACAACATAATGTTATAATAAGTTATGTTATAATGTTATAAATTTGAATTCAGAGGGAGAGGAGGTTTTACGTTTTCAGATGTTCAATTTATGCTATGATCATCGAACTGCGTACACTTGCATAAGCGTTTTCGAGTTCATTGTGGGAGGCGAAATAATTAAAAATAAAAATAAAAAAAATAATACATGCGAACGTATTTGCACGACTTTGAAGGAACAGGTACGAATGTCTAAAGTTTTGTACACATATCGGTACGTAACACAATAGGTTGTGTGCGTAATATAGACAAGAGTGAATATGGACTGATAGGTTGATAGGGCATAAGTAGACAATAAGTAGATGAATGAGTAATAAAATTAACAAAAGATAAAGGTCAAGAAGGAAAATGGATGTATGAATGCACAACATTTACATAATGACGTATAGAGTGTAAAGGTTTTTATTATTATGTTAAAGAATTTACCATACATTGAATACGAAAGATATCCACATACTAAATACATGATTCAATATTAAGGTATGGAAAACGTGAAGGGAATTAGATTACTTTTATGACGTCATTATTGGGAGAAATTAAAGGAGACGAATTAGAGACACACAGTTAAGGGACATTTGCTTCTCAGCGAACTTCTAATGGCACAAACATGTATACTGCTCAACCACAGAAATGGTAGGTCGCATGATTGTGACTGAAAAAGAATGGAGAGCAAAAGTCGAACTTCTATCCAAACTCGCTCAGGCGATTTTGGTTTCTCGTGTAAAAATGAATATTGATTATTCATTGTTCATTTTTACATATATGTATGTGGTATGTATGTATGCATATGTATGTGTGTGTATGTATGTATATATGTATATGTATGTATGTATATATGTATGTATGTGTATATATACACTACCGGTCAAAAGTCTAAGTACACCCTGAAATATTCATAAATTTCAAATTTTATTTAAAGTTTTTTATTTATTAACTAAGTTATCATGACACAAATTCATAAGTACAAACATGGGAACTTAAATAACAACAAATCAGGACAATTTACCAAAGCAAAGTCTAAATTTTAGATTCATCAAAATAGCCTCCTCTAGCAGCAATTACAGCAGAACAAATTCGAGGCATGCGCTCAACAAGAGAAAGAAGAAGTCTGGTAAAAGCTGCTACCAGCACTCTTGTGAGAGTTCCCAGAGCTTCTGAGCACTGGATGGCTGCTTGGCTTTCACTCGTCGATCCAGTTCATCCCACACTAGCTCGATAGGGTTCAGATCCGGGGACTGTGCTGGCCCCATAACTGTAAGCTGACGTCGCCGTTCTTTCGGCTTCAGGTAATTTTGACACAGCTTGGAAGTGCGTTTAGGATCGTTGTCTTGCTGCATTATGAACTGTTGGCCAACTAGTCGCAGTCCAGATGGGATGGCATGGCGCTGTAGAATGATGTGATAGCCACGTTGGTTTAGTATTGCAGCGACTTTGTGGAGATCTCCAACTTGCTCCCCTGCAAAACATCCCCAGACCATCATACTTTCTCCACCGTACTTCACTGTTGGCACAACACACTGCTGTGTCATTCTTTCACCCACTCCGCGCCGCACAAATACTCTGCGTTTGGATCCAAAAACTTCGAACTTCGAACTTTGATTCGTCAGTCCAAAGGACAAATTTCAACTGCTCAACAGTCCATTTTTGGTGTTTTTTAGCCCAGGCTAACCTTTTCTTTTTGTTCTGGAGTCTCAGCATTGGTTTCTTTGCTGCAGTTCGTCCTTTTAATCCTGCCTCTCTGAGTCTTCTCTGAACAGTTGATGTTGAAACTGTTGTACGTCTGGAGTTGTTCAGCTGGGCTTTGATTTCAGGTGCTGTGAGGCGTCTGTTGCGCAGACTGGTGACTCGGATATACTTCTCCTCTGAGTCTGTTGTGGTTCTTGGTCGCCCTGACCTTTTTCTGTCCTTATTTTGACCAGTTTCTTCGTACCGTTTAAGGGCACAAGCAACCGCATTCACAGAAACTTTTAATTTTTTTGCAGTTTGCCTTCGTGATTGGCCCTCATTTCTCAAAGTTACAATCGAGTGTCTTTTTTCTGTTGTTAACTGAGCTTTGGCACCCATTTTTGCTTTTTGAAACACACACATATACCTTAAACTACAAAGTTAGCTCCTCTGCAAAGATTTTGTATGTAAAGACCTGCAGCGCATGTTAATAACTGAACACATGTATTAACATACTCCTGAGGAAACACACTACCCCAGTAAAGACGTTTTGGACCTTTGTGCAGAGCTAATGGCATTAATTTTAGGTTGCATGCTTGACGTCAATTAACACATTTTGAAGGTTATTTTGAAGAAGCTTCTGTGTTACAACACACTGCATAGGGCAGATGCACTGAAGCATACAATATGAAAGCCAGGTAAGCAAATTCATCTCTAGTACCTGTTAAGTTTACATTTGAAGTTTGTCATGATCTAAGCAGCAAAACATTGGAAATTAGTAGGTGTACTTAAACTTTTGACCGGTAGTGTATATATGCAGGGGCGTACCTAAAGTATTTGGCACCCGGGGCTGATCCTTCCTTTGGCACCCCCCATACATAATTTTGAAATTTAAACACAGAAAAATATATTATGTTTGCAAGTAGATTTTTAAACAGTACAGTACTGTCATAAGCAAATTGGAAATGAGAAAAATGCAGGACATTAAAAATTCAGTGAACAGGTAATACTGCATTTTATTTTATACAAAAAACACAGGAAATCCAGTCTCAATGCTCAGCCTATTCTTCAAAGGTAAATAGAGAGGATTCACAGTCTCTGCTTTCGAGCATTATTATTATTATTATTGTTATTATTATTATTATTTGGGGGGGGGGGGTTAAGTGCAGACACGACTCCTAAAAAAGCAGAAAACTATGAGCATTACTCACAAATAACTAGACCACTGACAAAATGAAAATTAACAGTATGCATTTACTAAGTATTATAACATCACGACGATGCATTTATAAACACTTAAACATCACCATGATACCACATTGTCAAAAATTACTGGACACTGGTATAAGTACCATGATATTGTTATAAACACCAGCACTTTATGCTTTATCATAATTATTTAATGAAACATACCTCATGTATGTGGAGTCAGTGTCAAGTGAATAAGACTTGGAATGTCAGTTGCAGCCAGCTGGCTATGCTCAACAAACTGATGACTAAAACGTCAACAAACGTTCGCCTTTCGATGTAATTTTTATCAAATATTAAATTTTTCGTTTGTAAATTTTGTATTGCCAATAAAAATAAAAATAAAAATTTATTTTATAGTTTAAATTAACATTAAGCTGTTGTAATAATTTGAACATTTTAAATGTTTTTTTCTTACTTCGGCGAATTTTTCATTTGGTTTGAAAACTTGTACTGGTATTTCAACTCTCCCGATGGCACCCCCCTCCTGGCTGTCACCCGGGGCGGACCGCCCCCCTCGCACCCCCCTTAGTACGCCACTGTGTGTGTATATATATATGTGTGTGTATATATATATGTGTGTATGTGTATATATGTGTGTGTATGTGTATATATATGTGTGTATGTGTATATATGTGTGTATGTACATGTATGTATGTATATGTATGTATATATATATATATGTATATGTATGTATGTATGTATGATTATGTATGTATGTATGTTAAACACAGACCGTGCATGGAACAAGGAACTCTTCTGGGAAAATTAAATCCACTATAGTCCGAATAAGTAATGGTAAATGACAAATACCATAGTTTTTCTTTTTCATGATGCAAGCCCGACGTGGGCAACGGGTCTCTCGCAAAGAGGTCCCATAAATATAGCTTCCCTCACCAGCTATCTGCAAAGCAGACAGGATCCAGCTTTGGGACATGGATCTAGGGTTTATATTAAATGGACGTGTTATGTGCCTTGAAAAGTGGACGCTCAATGTCCCGGTTGAGGTTTAAGTTTTGTTTTTTTGGCTAAAAATACAATAGTTACCCCTTTTTCTTTGATTTATTCAATCCGACGTGAATGCAACGAGTCTTTTACTTATATAGAGGTTCTGAATGTAGTGGGACTAGGCTTGCTTTAAACCCTAGATCCATGTCCCAAAGCTGGATCCTGTCTGCTTTGCAGATAGCTGGTGAGGGAAGCTATATTTATGGGACCTCTTTGCGAGAGACCCGTTGCCCACGTCCGGCTTGCATCATGAAAAAGAAAAACTATGGTATTTGTCATTTCCCATTAATTATTCGGACTATAGTGGATTTAATTTTCCCAGAAGAGTTCCTTGTTCCATGCACGGTCTGTGTTTAACATATAAGTTTCTCAGGCGACCATTCTGAGTTTGTGTACGGGTGAACCAAAAGTAGGTGGACAGTAAATGATAACGTTTATTTTGAGAATACATATACAATTATATTTAATTTTTTTGTATACTATAATACAAAATAAAAAAAAAAATTAACTTATACCAATACAATACAAAAGCACTGAAAATTTTATCAACGCAGGTGCTCAAATTGCTGTCCATCACAATTTACACAGCTTTGAAGTCTACCTTTCACACTTCGACAAACATTTTTGCACAAGTTTCTTTGTGCATTAATTTCTTGAAATGCATCTCTGATGTAATTTTTCAAATCACCAACACTTCGTGGTTTTCGACTATAAACTTTGTCCTTGAGTACTCCCCAAAAGAAAAAACCATTGGGGTAAAGTCAGGTGAACGTGCAGGCCATTCAATTGGACCTCTTCGGCCGATCCATTTCTCGGGAAATGTTTCATCAAGATACTCACGGACTGCTCTTGAATAATGTGGAGGGGCCCCATCTTGTTGGAAATAGAAGTCATGTGAATTAGGCTGTTGTTGTAAGTGTGGAACAACTTCATTCATTAGAATTTCGAGATACTTATCACCTGTGACTGTTCCATCAACAAAAATTGGTCCTAAAACACCAGACCTTTAAATACCACCCCAAACAGTGACACCAGGCTGGTTTAGTTGCTGCTCTAATGTTAAATGCATGTTCTCACTATACCAGTAAATACAATTATGTCGGTTAACATGACCTGATAATTTGAAAGAAGCCTCATCGGTCCACACAAGTTATCTAAAATTATTGGATTTCCTTCAATTTCGTTCAGCATGATCTCACTAAATTGCAGCCGCCTGTCTGGTCATCCTCCAATAAGCCATGAATTAGCCGTGGACGATAAGCTTTCAACCCAATAGATTTCAGAATTCGTATAATAGAGGTTTGTGAAATGTCCAGTTCTGCTGAAGCTCTTCTGGTGGACTTTTTGGGACTGTGAACAAATGCTTCGGCAACAAGTTGCTTATTGTCCTCTGTGCAAACTGTTTTGGGTCGACCAGTTCTTGGGGCATTAAGAATTGAGCCAGTGGCATCAAATTTGTCACGAATGCGGTAAATGGTTTGTCTCTTTGGGGCTTGAGTACCAAATGTTTCAACCCATTTTGTTCTAACAGTTTCAGTATTTTGAGATTTCCAATACTCTTTTAACACCCATTTTCTGGCATCAGTATTTAGATTATTTGCCATTATGGGTTCTCTGAACTATCTGAAAAGAAAAAAGATTAAATTTAAATAAATTTAGTTATAATATTTAATATAATATAACACAAACACCATAGTTATAATGAACACCATAGTTATAATATAATATAACACAAACCCTATTCAACCTACTGTCCACCTACTTTTGGTTCACCCGGTACCTATATATATAATATATATATATATATATATATATATATATATATATACATATATATACAGGGGTGTATGATAAGTAACTCCCTATTTTAAAATTCGTATAACTTCCCTATTTCTTACTTAATTTTAATGAAACAAACTGCAAATTATTCAGTATTTATCGAAGTTTTCTGTATTGTGCTTTCTGTCGGGCAAAGCTGACGGTTTGGTGTGGTATGACATCCACAACCACTGTTGAGCCTTTTATCATTTGGGACACGATGAATGCTGAAAGATACCTGCAAATGTTGAAAAATCGCGTATCGCCAATGATTTCGTGATGGAATAACACTAATAATCTTTATTTCATGCAGGACGGACCACGTCCTCATTTTTCTAACGATTTGCGAGCATGGCTGCATGATAAATTTCCAGGACGATGGATTGGAAGACGTGGTGCGCATGAGTGGCTTGCTCGCAACCCAGACCTAACACCTTGTGACTTCTTTCTGTGGGGTTGGGCTAAGGAAGAAGTTTATCGCCACAAACCTAAAGATCTTGATGAACTGGGGAAAAGCATTAACCATGTTCTCAACAATGTACCTGAACGCATTTTACGATCAGCAGTGGACAACATACCTGTTCGTTTAAGGAAATGTGATAATGCAGGAGCATATGTGGAAGTGTAAAGTGCATATGAATGTTTGAGTGGAAAACTCAATACTGAATAAAGGGTAAAGGGTATGAAGCATGTGGGGCGGCACTTTAATCCCTGGCTAGGGGCGGCAAAATGCCAAGTACGCCTCTGCTTATGATGCTACTGTATAGTCTTAATTTTGTTGCTCTTGATATTTGTCTACTTTTAATTATTGGCAGCATGCTGTACATTGTACAAACATCTATTACCCGCTGCAATTCTGGCACGTATCTCTCTCTCTCTCTCTCTCTCTCTCTCTCTCTATTTCATTCATTGCTGTCAGCATGGATCTCAAGTATTTAAAAGCTTCAACTGCTCTTTATAGCAATCATTCATTCGTATGTTGTGTTGTGCTTGTACGTTCTACCTCGCAATCATCATTAACTTGGTTTTCTCCGTACTCGCCTCCAGCCCGATTTTGGTTGACATTTCCCGCAAAGACCTGGGGAGTCATTCTATGTCCAGCAAATCTCGCGCCATTAAATCCACATCGTCATCGTAAGCTAGATTCTTGATCACCCCATTTCTCACTTATTCCTCCCTGGATATAATTAATGTTGCGGATTACTTTTTTTAATACTCTATTAAACAATACAGCTGACAATAAACACCCCTGTCCAAGCCCACTTTCGACCTTAAAGTAGTCCGTCTTCTTTTTTCGTACTTGTATACAACTTTTGCTCTTGTCAAATTTGTAGGCTCCTTTGGTATGCCAAATTTTCTCGTGCCATTCCACACTGAAGCCCTATGCACACTATCGTAAGTTTGTTTAAAATCTACAAAGAAGTACCATAATTCCTGGTTAATTTTCCAACATTCCTCAATGAACTGTCGTATGTAATTGATCAATCGTGGATCTACCCCTTCCGAAACCACATTGGTATTCTTCTGTCATTCCATTACATTCCAATCGTTTTAGAAGAATTTTTGTGGGCGCTTTGTAAAAGGTTGAAGGTAACAAAATACCCCTTTACTTGCCGCAGTTTGTTTTCTGCCCCTTTTTTATGCAGCGGGATTATAATTCCTCTTCTCTACGTACTCGGGATCTCCCCTCTCTACCATATGAGTGTGATCATTTCACGGATCTTCTAATTTAGTAATTCTCCGCCATATTTAAGCAGTTGAGTGGAAATACTGTCAGGGCCTGCGGCTTTATTATTTTGGAGGCTCCTCACTGACCATCTTACCTTCGCTAGCACATTCGCTAGAGTTATTTTTAATTTTTTAAATATATGCGACAGCGAATGTGCTGGTGATGGTTCCGCGATGTTTGACTCCATCGTCCGCATAATTGTTCTACCAACCAGGTTTCCTGGATCTTGTCCGTTCAAAAGTTCACAAAAGTGTTCTTCCAAATGTTTTATAACCACCTTCATTTTCACCTCGCCATCACGTCCCTTGATAAACCGGTTCCTCGCTTGGTATCCATTTTTAATAACCAAGTCCTTTATAATGATCCCTTGTCTTTCAATCTCTCCTTATCCCTATCTATCTTCTAACAACACCGCGTTCAACGTATAGCGTTTCGGTTTCCTGTTAATTTTCTTTGCAATTCTTCTCTCTCGAAATATTTCTCTCAAAACCTCATTGTTTTTAGCTTGTAATAACCTTGCTCTTGCGTCTTTCCTCTTCTGTGCCGCAGCTCTACATTCGTCATCATAAGAGTGATTGTAATTCTTTTTCTCACTAGCTGACCACGCGCAAACAGTGTATATACTGTGTGCTAAATTTAATATTTTCTCCCATCTCCTATCCCCCATCCCTTGCTCCCTCCCCCTTTCCCTCCCATCCCCTAACCATACATACATACTACATATACATTCTCAGCTCACACACACACACACACATATATATATATATAATATTTATATATATATATGTATGTATGTATGTATGTATGTATCCCGCAAGGGGGTTCTAAGCTCGTGCTCTTGAGTGCTCTTTGTGCTCGTTTGTACGTGCTTGTTCCTGGAGGTTTCACGTGCGCCCTCCCGGCCCTAGCACCCAAGGATGATGGGGCTCGACCCTGCAGTCCTTGTCATCCTTGGTCTTTTTCCACTTCGACTGTCCCCCCACCCTTTCTTTTTCCTCTGTCTTTCCTCTCACTTTTTCTTTGTTTTTCCGCTGAGATATGCCCTTTTAAATAGAGGCGAATCGGTTCTTCCTGAACTTAAAAAAAAAAAAAAATGTATGTATATATATATATATATATATATATATTATATATATTATATATATATATATATTTATTTATTTTAGAAGGAGCGCTTATTTTTAAAAAATATATATATTTCCTAATAATTACCTTTTGCCTTTGCCATGCAGATCAAGTCCATTTTTCTGGAATAATGACAGTTACACTTCCGTTAAAATAATTTAGGGATTGGTAAATACGCGAGAAGCACTGGCCAAGCTCTCAGTTTCACAGGGCGTATATTTCAATATTCTTTTACGTATGTTGCAGGATATAAATAGCCTTTTTAAAAAAATGTATATTTACAAGGTTCTCGTGTGTGTGTGTGTCTTTTTTGTCGTCCTTTTGGAATCGCGACAATTTTTAGGATATACACGCAGCCCATCGCGACATGAATACGCGTATCACGACATTAGCAGTGTCTCGGTGATTTATTTTTATAAATGCTATCTTTTATCATGAAAAAAGGTTAGGTTAGATCAAATTTATTAGGTTTTTAGATTGAGTAATGTCGCGATACATAAGTGAATATGTGAAAATGTTCGAAAACGTCGCGGTTTGATAGGGTAGCCAAACGTGTGGTGTGTGTGTGTGTGTGTGCGTGCGTGTTTTGCAAATTTCTCAGCCCGTAAACAACATTTTCATAATTATAATTAAATTAATAATAATAATTCAATTAATACGAGAAAGATTACATCCCTTAATATAAATTTAATGACATCAAAATTGCACTGAAATATTTTTCCACTTTTAAATGCTCGTAATGAGGACACAGAATTAAAGTTCATAACGAAAATAAAAGTTCTATCTACTTTGCATTATGAATAGCAGATAGTATACTTTATAGAATAATGTATTGTTAGTCGGACGAATTGTTTAATTGTTTTAATCAATACAAATTGTTAGAAGCCTTTCAAGACCTTTTAGAATTAATAATTAATGTTGAAGACTCGTATACAGGGTGTCCATAAGTCCGGTCTCGTAGGAAAATTTATTTTAATTAAATTTACAAAAGGAATATCATTAAAACGAAAACAAATGTTCAAATTGACGTTTTGTTTTGGGACCTTTTTTTTTTGTTGCAGGTAGAATAACACGCAATGGCTAATATGGAAGTGAGTTACACTCCTGAGGAAAAGGCCTCAGGATTTGTAAGTTTTAAATTTGTAAATTTAATTTAATTAAATTTTCCTATGAGACCGGACTTACGGGGCACCCTGTATAAGACACGAAATATAAAAAATGGGTAAGAATTAGTGTATCCATTGGTCTAATAATGACATGAAACAGAAAATATACATACCTTTAGCATTAACCTTTGGTTAGCTTCCGCCCGAATTTTTCATTCTAACGAAGGTCAAGCTTTTCACTCCACCTTAGATCTACAGTTTAACGTGGAATCCGAACCACGCCCCATCAGCAGCCCAGCGTCTTAACTACGAGGCCACCTAGGGTACCCATTTATCTACCAACCACTTTTTTTTTTTTATTGTGTGGAAGGATGAACAGCTGGGTTTTGCTGCGCGCCGGCTGCTGCCGGGTCTCGAACCCGGGGCCGATGGATTCGTAGTCAGTGACGCTAACCACTACACCACCGAGGCGCATATATATATATATATATATATATATATATATATATATATATATATATATATATATATATATATATATATATATATATATATAAAGGCCAGAACTCATTTCCAGTAATTCTGAAATGTTACAAACTCGTCTGTAGTCATTCCTGTTCAAATTATTCTCTTTATAAACTCAAAGCGAGGCATTATAACGATACAGTATACCTTCTCAGGGAAGCGGGAAGTCCTTTGATTAAATGTTGTAACTGCTATACTGAGATTATTCTCGGATGGAATCTAAAGATACTTACGTTTTACGATCTCTCCGTTACATCGAGAATAGAACCAATTTATATGAACAGGACTAGAATCAGAGTTCAGTATAAAGCATCCATAAGACGGTGTAAATAGGGGTAATATTCCATTCGAACGTTAAAAGCCGGTGAGACTAACTTAAATAATGATAATAAAAAATTTGAGAAATTTAAGAATAACCAAGAATATGTTTCTATCAACAATCGATGATGTATCAGATGAAGATAACCGGGGTATGGTGGTTTAAAACGGAACCTCCTTGGGCGGGACTATGGGGAATAAAAGTCTGATTAAAAAGTTACACCGGCCTTTATCCAAGTATGGATGACTTATCCCAGTGAGCATTTAAAATAATGTTCTCCAACCGGGATGCCGGAGGTGTCTCTAAGAGTACCGGGAAATTTCATGGAAATGTCTAAAAAAGAGTAAATAAAAATTCAAAAGTTACTGAACATATGCGAATTTCAAATGATTTTGTTGGGAGGGGGAGGAAGAGGAAGGGAGGGTACTGAATGTTGAACAGTGGCAGACGAAAATCCTCCGGCGTGTCATGAAAGAAGAACGGATGGCATTATGGTCCCTTGAGCCAGAAAAAGTTAGAAACCACTAAATTAAGGTGCGCCAGTGATGTGGCGAATCTTCATATCTATTTTTTTTTCAGCTACGCTCTATAGTTTATAGTTATATCCTTACAGTTTATGAGGGTATATTCTATATATACATACAAAACTACATACACATGTATAATGTATGTATACATACAAAAATTAAATATGGGAAAATTTTACCATAAATTACTATAAATGTTTATTTATGGACATCATAAAATCAGTTTGGTTGCAAGAGATTCCACTCGACAGTTTTGTACGAGTGATGTGGGCCACTCAATATATTTTGCCCCACCTTTTTTTTTTTTCTTTCCAAGTTTCCTTGTAAGTTCCAGAAATTTTGGACACAAGTAGTTACATACTACCTTTTTTACAAGTCTTTATTTTTCCACATGGTCTCCATCCTTTTCTACGGCTTTCCTCCACCTTGAAACAAGGGCCTTTATTCCTTGCTGGCACAAACAAATGGAAGTCAAGTCTGAAGGTGCCAGATCCAGGCTGTATGGAGGGTGGGGTAACACAGTCAAGCGCATTTTTGTGATGGCCTCTCTTGTTTGCAAACTGTTATGTGGTCTTGCGTTATCGTGCAAAAGAAGGACGTCTTCCAGTTTTTTCTCCGGTCCAACTCGCTTTATACGTCTCTGGAGTGTCTGTGGGGTAGCAATATATGCCTCTGAGTTGATTGTCTGTTCTTTCTTCATAATGTCCACCAGAAACACCCCTTTCATGTCCCACAAGATGGTGGCCATAACTTTTCCTGCAAATGGAGCAATTTTGAAATTTTTCTTGCTTGGGGAGTCTGCGTGATGCCACTCCATGGATTGGCGTTTTGTTTTAGGTTCAAAGTGATGTACCCAAGTCTCATCCCCAGTCATAATAACTCGGAAGCAATTTCTTTTCTTTGGGCTTTGTGATCTTCAGTCAGTTGGCGAGGAACAACGTGAACACACTTTTGAGTATCCCAGTTGCTGAATTATCGTATTCATACTTCCTTCACTAATTCCTAGCTCCAGTGATAGCTCCTTGTATGTGACGCGCCGATTTGATCGAATGATGCTGTTAACACGTTGCACAGTGTGAGATGTGACAGCCGATGTCGGGCGACCGCTGCGTGGCTCATCATCGAGGTTGGCTCTCCCTTTCTAGTATATTTGTGTACTAAAGTAAATTTTGTTTAAATACCGTGATAGTAACTTAACTATTTGCAGTTTGTTTCAAGGATACAAGTAAGACAAAAAACAAAAGATGGAGCGAATCGCAATATTTTTTTACGAAGTTTGAACAAAGGAATATTTCTTCATATGCATTAAATGTATTGAAATTTCTGATGCATTCACCAAACTTTTACATTTGAATGGGGGTATTGTGTTTTCGGAGTGTTTTGGATTCTCAGGCGGAATTAGACAAGGTTCCTTGCTCTCTCCTCTCCTGTTTAATGTGTACTGTATATTGGTAGCTTAATTATTTCACTTAATGAGGTAAAAGTAGAATGTTATAAAGCTAATATGGCCATTATTTAACCATTGAGTTAATGGTCTGGATTATCTAATAAAAAAAATTTCAAATTATAGTTGGAGAATTATGAAATGACAGTTATTTCAAATTGCTAAAACTAAGGTTATGCAAATCCATTCCAAAAGCTCAAAATAATCTTTGAGTGATGACTCAGACACAAGGAAACAATATCGAAGTTTCTGTGCTGAAGCAAACATGATTATAAGGAATTTCAGACTCTGCACTTGTGAAACTCTATTAAGACTCTCTATTTCATACCTTTCAACCGATATTTATGGGCAACAATTTTCGGTTAATTTTAAAACCATAAATTTGCCTTATAATAGATATTTTACACTGCTCCATAAGTTACCTCCACGGTGCTCAGCTTCGCAAATGTTTGCTAACAACAGTGTCTCAAGCCTTCCGGAAGTAATTAACCGTATTTAGTACAGTCTAATGCAAAGAATTTGTAACTCATTTAATCCAGTTATCCACGTTATATCTCCGTCTTGTCACATATAATATTCTGAGCCATGGGATTCACGGTATGAAAACGTTTGTCTGTAGCGGCACTTAACATTTCCATGGCGTTTATTTTTAGTTTGTTTTAGTTTTAATTCAGTTTATTTTTTAGTTTAGTATTTACTATTATCTGCACTATTAAATTTATGCCAATAAATATTTTCAATTTATTTTTCTTCCATTTCCATTTTATATATATATATATATATATATATATATATATATATATGATACACACAGACCGTGCATGGAACAAGGAACTCTTCTAGGATAATTAATTATTCTAGAAGAGTTCCTTGTTCCATGCACGGTCTGTGTATCATAGAATGGCTCCCTGAGGTTTTTTTGAGTTCATTCCCATATATATATATATATATATATATATATATATATATATATATATATATATATATATACACAGGGTCATTCAAAAAAGACGCAACAGTTTAAATTGTTTATATTTCATAATATTGTTAACGTACAGGAATGATTTTTGTATTTGTTTACAGTGTACACCTGGGAGTTTTGTTACCGCTTAGGCCTAGTAGCCTAAGGCGCTAGGCGAACGACTCTTGTAGCCTTAAATGAATATATTGACGATCGCGTCATCTCGAATCGCTTCCCTGAACGTTTTGCCTGTGGATGGTCTTGGCCACCATATTCTCCGGATCTCAACCCATGTGATTATTTTTTATGGGGATATCTGAAAGATAATATTTACAGAAACAATCCTCTCACAATTAGTGAGCTTCAAGAGGAAATTTCATCTGTTGTCAGCACAATCACTCATGATGATCTACGCACAGTACTTGCCAACTTTCAACGTCGACTGCAAATGGTTTTGGATGCCGGTGGTTCACACATTGAACATGTTTTTCATTAAATAAAAACTCCCAATTGTACGCTGTAAACTAATACAAAAATCACTCCTGTATGTTAACAATATTACGAAATATAAGCAATTTAAAATGTTGCGTCTTTTTGGATGGCCCTGTATATATAATATTATATATATATATATATATATATATATAATTCATCACTAAGTACATAAAGTATATAATACTCATTTAGCCCACAAAGGAAACGCAAACTAATCCTTCCGAGTACTTTGGAGCCTAATACAACTCGTTTGTAGGAAAGAAATTGCAATAAACTGGAAAGTTTGTGTTTCCTTTGTGGGGTTACATCCCCGTAAATTCAAGAACGCAATTACCTCCAGAAAGTATATGCGTATATACTGTTTATTTAGTGGCACCCTTCTATTTATCCGTTGTCAATACTTGTCGCCATCCCTCCGTTGTTCTACGTTGTTCATTCGTTCTTATTCCGTTTAAGGAATTCATTCATCACGAGGCTCAGTGTGGCACTGTGCCGAGAAGGAACAGGAAAATGCCTCGGCACCTGTTCATGTATTAACCACGCCGATAACAGAATGACTATCGAGCTATTGTATATAAGCGTTCATTCATTTATCTGTCATTAATGAATTTCCAACAGTTTGTGTGTGTGTGTGTGTGTATATATATATATATATATATATATATATATATATATATAGCCTTGGTTTTGCTTCCGCCCAAACTGTTCATTTAAACGAAGGTCAAGCTTGTTGCTTCACCTTAGACCTACAGTTTAACGTGGATTCCGAACCACGACTCACCACGGGGGATTAGAAATTACAAAGTCTTCACGACCTCTTGATCAGCAGCCCAGCGTCTTAACCACTAGGTTAACAGGATACCCATTTATATAACAACCAATTTTTAATGTATGGAAAGATGAACAGCTGGGTTTGCTGCCCGCCGACCCCCGTCACCGGCAATATTTGATTGATTTCGACTTTAAGTACAGGTCCACAATCTGCTCCCTGATTCATCCATAGGATAGAAGAAGGGTCGGGGAATATAGTGGTATAAATAACTCTATTCTGGCCCTACTGGCGCTTGGCAGGGTGTGGTCCGGAGCGTCTCATATGTCAACGGTTTTACGCAAGGGTCTATTTTTTATGGAGGTGAAGCGTGTTACTCCACCTCTGCGTACGTGATCTGAAAAAAAATTGCTCTTTTCAGCCCTTGCGCTCATTTAGTGAGGTACCCTCGCCTCATCTGGAACACGTGTGAAGGCAAACGTTTCTCTGAATCAAACATGGACAGATCGATCTCTTCTCTATTTCTTAATTCCTTGCGCAAATGCAGTTTTTCGTTTGAAGTGTCTCGGGCGTCCTCGAATGAAGAGACGCTTCTCCTTCATTATCGGAACTGTTTTTTGTCTGCCCTTTTGGGATGCTGCTTCTCCTCCTCCTGTTTTTTGTTTTATGGTTTCTAGGTTGGATGAGAGATTAGATGACACTTCTTCAGTTATTTTTCCTTGTGCGGATATTGGTGAATGCGTAGTTCTTACCTTCTTCGTGTCTTTCTCATCATCTTCGTCTGCAGTGGATTTTACATCTTTCTCGGGAATCTAAGTCTTCTGGCTCGTTTATAACGCGCTACCCCCCTATAGTGTTTCCCTAAGCGGAGGGGAACGGCGGGGTGAAGTCCCGACAATAACCTGAGCCGGAACAACCGGAGAGTAGATGGCCGGCCCAACTCCAACCCCGGCGACGGTGAGAACCGAACCCGGGCCTTCGCAGTTTTAGTTGAATATCCAATCAACTGATTCACGGAAGGTAGTTTATTTTGTAGTGAAATATATCTGTAGCTTCTACTTCTTACTGAACTATAATATCTCCCTGTTTATAAGGGGTCGTAAGCTATGACCAGTACATTACATTGCAGTTTTGGTAATACAAAAAAAAAAATCTTCTTTATTCCCGTTTGTGTCAGCGTCCGTAGTTTAGATGGTAACACAGTCTCCCTGTAAGCGAAGCGAAGAATCTGAGTCGGGGGTTCGAATCCCGATGATACTAGAAATAATAATCCAGGAGTTAGCATTTGTCTGGCCTGAGCGCTGTGCCAGTTCATGGTCATCCTCACTGATTATTTTATTATCCCTGCTTCTGAACGTTATCAGAATCTTTCTCGATACGCATTTTTGGGTTCACTTAGTGTGTTACTCGTTACGTTCGAGCGATTTTTACATGGGCTGTCGTTATCAGGTAATAATAATTCTTCTGTCTTCTCTTTGAATTTCCTTTCCATTCGGTTGGAAATGTAATACACTGTCTGGAAATTAGAAGCTGGAATTAATCGGCGTTAAATTCCATATCGTTCTCGCCTCATATCATTTGCATGCATTTGGAGGGACCCCCACCCCTAACTCTCTCTCTCTCTCCTCTCTCTCTCTCTCTCTCTCCTCTCTCTCTCTCTCTCTCTCTCTTCTCTTCTCATGTATATATATATATTTTATTTATTATATCAGGTGTCCCCCAAAAATCTCCCTATTTCTAAGTAAAAGTTATAAGCTAAAAACAAGGAATCTAGACAAAGACAAACGTAATGGGTACGTAAAACAAAGAAGTTTATTAACCTTAATTAAACATGTTCAGTGTAATTGCCATTTTTTTTCTAACACAATAACAAATGTTTAACATAATTTTTGGAAATAGTTGAGCTGGGATGTTGTTGATTACCTCATAGACTTTGGTCATTAGGTCTTCAAGTGTCTTAGACTCGGGAGAATAGATCCTGTTTTTTATGTTACCCACAAAAAAAAGTCAAGGGGTGTGAGGTCAGGTCAGTATGGGAACCATTCCACTTGCTCATGAAGGGATATCAGTCAGCCAGAAAAATAGACTACTTCCTCAAGAAGTTGCGAGTTTCACAAGCAGTGTGTGGAGGTGCTCCAACTTACTGAAATCACTGTAAATCTGGGTTAATGCAGTTATTTCTTTTACGCGACAAACTAATTAGTTGTAAGTAGAAATCTTCTCAAAAAGTAGGGACCTACTACACCATACCACCAAACAGGGACCCAAATTTTGAGTTTAGCAACACTACATGAAAGTTCTATTGGAGCGCCAGTAGGATTTCCCCAGTAACGAAAGTTTTGCTTATTAATCTCCCTAAACAGATGTACATAACACAACATTCGTACATTCGTCAGTGAAAATGGATGTGTTTCAAAATCTCAGGATCTCCTCCTAGCTTTTCTAACATCCATGTTGCGAATCCCTTGTGAATGAATTTTGTAGGGAAAAGGGTTTAATTCGGTATGAAGTATACGATGCACAGATGTTCGTGAAATACCTACTTCTGCTGCCAAACGTCGAAATGACTTCTGCGGACTGCGCGCAATAATTTCATGAACCATATTTACATGTTGCGCAGTTCTTGTGGATCGTTGCCTACCACTATTACCCTTACGTTGATTGCTTACTTTTCCTTTTGTTTGAAATTTTCTAACAATTTTCTAACAATTTCTAACTTTGCAAAAGTTCTTCTGCACCTACGTCGCAGAATTTGTCTCATGAAACCACTCCACGATCTTGATTTTCTGTTTCAGCTACAAACGCGGCATCACTGTTTGAGTGTTCACCCATTAGAAATGTTTACAGTAGGTACTGTAACTGTATATGCGAAATAAAAACCCCAAAAATCTGATACCTTTCCGAAGAAAAACCTCCAATAATAAAAATATACATCTATTATAAAATAACGGATAAATAAAAATATGGAACAGGCTTTTTTTTTTTGGAACAACCTATATATATATATATAGTGGTGTCCCCCTAAAATGTTCTTTTTTTATTGCCCCTTATTTTATAATGGATATATATTTCATTATTGGTTTCTTTTTCAGGAAGGCAATAATAGATTGGGTTTTTTATTCTTCATATACGTATACATTTCTAATCTTTCATTAGTTAATAACTAGTAAATAGCGTATACTAAAACCGTTCTTTAACTACTTCATATTTAAAGCAATAACTTTTCCTAATTTTTACGAAATTTGGGAAACACGATATAGCTACCAATAGATTATATAACCTAGCAAGGCCTTAGAACCTGAGATTCACAGTGGTTTTTAGTAGGTTGGAGCATCTCTACACATTGTTTGTGAAACTCGCAACTTCTTGAGAAAGCATTTTTTTTTTTCCGGGTGACTAATCTCCTTTTATGAGCTAGTAGAATGGCCCCTATACTCACCTGACCTCACACCCCCTGATGTCGTTTTTTTTTTTTTTTTTTTGTAGAAAAAAGCAGGATCTATTCTACTAAGCCTAAGACACTTGAAGACCTAAAGACCAAAGTCTATGAGTTAATTAACAACATCCCAGCTCAGCTATTTCCAAAAATTATGTCCAACATTTGTGTAAGATTTAATATTGTTAGAAAAAATTGCGATTAAGTTGAAGATGTGTTTAATTAAGGTTAATAAACTGTTTTACGTACCTATTGCGTTTGTCTTTATGCCTACATTCCTTTTTTTTAGCTTAGAACATTTGTTTAGAAATAGGGACATTTTTGGGGACACCTGGTATATATCATATATATGAAAATGGCAGGTTTATTGGCAGACCAATAGTCCATATGACAAATAGTAATAATACAAACAAAAATAAATCGGTAAATAAATAACAAAAATACAAGCACTAAGAATAGAAATACAAATAATGAAAAATAGCAATGTCGAAGTTAAGTGGAGCTGCAGACAAATGTTTTCATACCATGAATTCCATAGCTTAGAAGACATATGGCAGGATCGATGAATGGCTCGGATAATTGGGTTGGCTGATTTTTTTTTTAAATCTTTGCATTAGACTAATGTACAGTTTGTACACGTCTTGTTATCTCCGGGAGTCTCAAGACATTGTAGTTAGCAAACATTTGCGAAGTTGAGCATCTTGTGGGTAACTTATCTAGGATCCAAAAGATCTGTTATCAAGCAAATTTAGGGATCTGCCAGAATATCTTTTTTTAATTCACTCTGAGTTGCTGCCAATGTGTGTTAGTGCAGAAAGTACGAAAGAAAGGCTTCACTAGTTTTTTCTTATATCCGAGTCATCGCTCAAGAAGCTGGTGATAATTTGACCCAAGTAATTAAATTCTCGTACTTCCTCTATTGGTTCACCTCTCATTTTGAAACTAATACCAGCTGACTGATTAAAATTTTTGGGATGGAACTGCATAATCTTAGTTTTTGTAACATTAAAAAGAAATATCGTGGTTCTGCGAATACTATTGGCAAATTTTTAAAAAACAATCCACACCTTTAGCAGAAGGACTTATTAACACCAGATCACCGCTATAGACTAACACTCGGACAATATATTGCTCCATCTAACCTTAAAAGATTGGTTGATGTACCAAATTTTAATATATTTAATATGTAAAAATGAACTTTCCTGTCTTCTAGTTTCTTAAGATTAGAGTGAACCACAATATTTTATTTATCTTCCCAAGAAATAACTATAAATAGTTGAATTACTGTCAGTATACTTAAATACAATTTCTTCAATGTATAGATACACAGATCAGTTGAGAGAGACTTTTTAAACCAAACTGTTTTGGAGAGGTCCATAGACAATCACTTCTCGGGTAATTTCGAGAAGCGGGAGGCAACAGCAATATGACTGTGATTATCGCGGGATAAAATGTCCCCATATTTATTTTTGACAAGGGGCAAGATATATACTCTCATAAACTTTGCAGGGATATAATTATGAACGTGGTTCATATATAAATAGTCTCCGGGAATATTCTTGTGAGTAGCGAAATAGGTATACAATAAACCCTCGTCCAACGCGGGGGTTAGGTTCCTCGAGAACGGCGCGTTAGGTAAATCCGCGTTGGACAAACTTAATACCTTATGGGATAAATGGGGACACGTGAACGCGGCCACGTAAAGTCTCCCATTAGTACTTAGATACGTAGATTTTTTAGTCACACACAAATGAATTTCCCCACCTATATTGTATATGAAATAAGACCATAATAAAATCATAAACATAATGATATTTACGTATGATAAATAAAAATATATTAAATGAAAATAGCACGTATCTTTTCTGGATCACTTTAACATATTGCTTCCCAGGAACCTCTCTTTAACATATTGCTTCCAGTGTATATCACTTTAACATATTGCTTCCCAGTGTATATCACTTTAACATATTGCTTTCCAGTGTTAATCACTAACATATTGCTTCCCAAAAATAGACATTACACAACCAATTACAGTTACATTACAATTGGTTAGGTTAGGTCGTGATATTTTCGTTAGTTAGCCTAGATTACCAACCTCTTTCTAACCAACCAACCAACTAACATATTGCTTCCCAGTGTTAATCACTTTAACATATTGCTTCCCAGGAGGGATCACTTTAACATATTGCTTCCCAGGAGGGATCACTTTAACATATTGCTTCCCAGGAGGGATCACTTTAACATATTGCTTCCCGAATGCTTTGGGAAGCAATATGTTAAAGTGACCCCTTTTCTTCACTCTTTCGGATGGTGCGTATGGTAGACACATTCACGTGATACTCGCGGCCAAGTGATGTTATGCTCATACCAACACGCAACTTATCTAGAATCTTTATTTTTTCGGCTTTTCTTCACTTCTCTTCACTATCACTTGCAGATGCTCTTCGTTTTGGTGCCATACTGCTGTCTAAGGGTAATAGCAAAACAACGGCAAAATACGACAAAAACAATCCAACACGACTTCACTGAACTTAAGGCGGTAGTGGGACTGAGACAAAAGGGTGATGCGAGGGGTGACGCGAGAGGGAGGAAGATACAAGAGTATTGGAGTGTGTAGGAGAAAACACTAGAGCGCTCATTGGCACGCGTACAGTACTACTGTATTAGAGCGTGTTTGGCGGACCGTGTATAATCAATTTTTCCGCTTTCGGCAAATAATTGTTCGCATTTATTTTCCCATGTATAAGCAAATTCGCGCTGGACAAACACGCGTTGGACGAGGGTTTACTGTATACGCTTTTGAAATGAGAGTCAGTCAGGTAATTTTTATTATGTAATTTCACGTATAAAATTTATTTTTATAAAATTATGTATTTAATCTGTTGTTTGTTAGTCACTAAATATTCTTAAAAATTGCAATATTATAATCACGCAACTCGGACGGTAGCTATTTTTGCAACCAATCATATGTATTGGAGGTTGATGACGTAATGACTGAAATGTAAATTAAAAATTGATGGAACGAAGCTGGACTATTTATTTTATCGAAGTTATATTCAAAGCATTCAAAGTTAATTGTAGTTTGTAAGCAAAAGCTTTCAATGTGTGCTGCAGTACGCTGCAACACTGTAGAAACTTTCACAAACAGTATAAGTTTTTTAATTTACCTATAAATGAAGATTTTTTAATATCTGGGCGTCTAATTTTGGAAGAGTGAACTTTAAAATTTAGGCGTAACATAAAATGGATAGTAAGTAATATGTGATAAATATTTTTAATGAGTTAATATAGGCTAAGATTTTATACATAACTAACTCAATTTTTGGTCCTTACCGTAGATCTTCATCGCAGAGAATTTAATAGGCATTACATTAATTAATTAATTTTATCAGGATTGGTAGTGTGTGTGTGTGTGTGTGTATATATAGAGTATATATTCCAAGCCTTAAAACTGTGTTAGGGCTAGGCCTGGCTAAACTCTGGAGACCACTGCATAGCCAAGTGGCTTGTAACTGGGCCTAATAATAGATATTATGTAAGCTGCTTACGCATAATTTTTTAAATATCTAGTAGACGTAAACTACATAATTATTTGTACGCTAGGCCTATTCAATCTTTGGTCAGACTAACACAAATTATTTACGTACGTATATGGTTTGATCTACAACTTATATAACCTTAACCTTGGTTTTGCTTCCGCTCGAATTGTTCATTCTGACGAAGGTCAACCTTGTCACTCCGCCTTACCTACAGTTTAACGTGGAATCCGAACCACGCCCCACCAGCATCCCACATGTTAACCACTAGGCTACTCATGGTACCTATTTATCTACCAAACAATTTTTTTTATTGCGTGGAAGGATAAACGACTGGGTTTTGCTGCGCGCCGCCTGCCGTCACTGGGTCTTCTTGTACCTGGGTGTTAATGGTGACTGAATCATAGGTTTACACGTCTTGCCAATTGTTTGGAGGATTCCACATCGAGATGTTCTTGGTACATTATGTATGCCAGCCTGCTCAAAAACCTCTCTACTTGAGGACAATGGATGCTTTGCAATTTGCGCTTGATTACAGATATCTGCCGCCTTGTCACTTTTCTTATAGCTCCTTTATCACTTCGCTGCCTCAATTTGGTACCCTCCGCTACAAACTTGTTTACAGTTCGATAAGCTCTGCCAAACTGCTTCGCAATTTCAATAGATTTTATATTTTCAGCGAGTAACTTGACTATTTTTCTTTTCTCAGTTAATGTTAAATCCTTCATCTTACCCATTTTCACCATTTAGATCCGTAAATAGAATACTTGCTTAATAATTTGGAACACAATATTTTACATATTTTTCAATAAAATGAGATAATTATTTTAATTATCAAAATATTTTATCGAAATGAATACCATCAATGCTGCTATATATAGTGATTGTTTGCTACAAATTTCATTGAAATCGGGGAAAAACTTTTTGAAAACATTGGAGAAAATGTAATCTGCTTAATAAGTGCGAACGCAGTGTACAATGTGCTACGAGCAAGTATGGCTGAGAAAAGCCATATGATATGCAGGCTCCCCACATCATTCACACATTTTAAGTGCTCATTCGATAGGTCATCTACCCCTGATGCAGAACCAGTCTTTAACCAGTCTTTAATATATCTTAATTTCAGGAACTGAAGTGAAAATATTTTTCCTGGGCCTTCTCACGGGCATTTTGTTGCATGTTGAATGTTTGAATAGCGGTTTTTCCAAACCTTACAATTTTTTCCTTCCCTAACATCAGTTGGTGTTAATTAACGGATTCTTGACACCCGTTTCTGTCTTAACAAATTTCAAACTTTTTTATTATCATTATTTAAGTAATCCTCAAAGGCTTTTGGTGCTGGAATATAACCGTCATCCTGTTTACACCATGTTATGGCTGCTTTATATCAGGGTTGCCCAAACCCGGGTTTTATTAAAAAATAAAACTCACCTGGGTTTTTCAGGTTTTATCGGACTTTTTGGGGTTTTATTGGACTTTTTCATATTTTTAATGGCCAAAATAGTATAAGAATAGAGTTAAATAACTGATAGCTTATTACAAAAATAACTATTTACCACGAGTTGTATTTTCATTGGGCAGTTAGGTATAGGTTTGTTTGCAGATAAAATGCTCAAATAATTTAATTAATGCTCGTAATATCTCAGTTAAGTTGCGTGAATGTGGATCTTTTATTGATCCGTATTTCAGTTTTTCAGTAATGTGTACTGTGCAAGAATTAATCTATTACATTGTTATTAGTGACTCATTGATTTATTTTGAAAACCCCCGAAAAAATCCAGTTACGTCTTTTTCAGGTGGGTTTTTCTAAACAAAAAAAAAACATCGGAAACAACTGGGTTGAGTCCAATCGGGCCAAACCCGCTTTAAACTGACCCTGACTTCTACACATATTCATATAAACTGGATCTATTCTGGGTTTGTAGACATAAAGGCATCATAAATCGTGAGCGTCGTCTTTTGATTCCCTCTTCAGAAGGGCAATAAAGTCATCACATCCGTGAATAATTTCAGTATGACAGTTATAAGATTTAATCAGTTCTTCTCCCGTTTCCCTTAATATGGCTACTATATCATTATAATACCTTTCTACGAGTTTATATCGAGAATTATTTGGACAAAAATTACTACAGGCAAGATATAAAATTTCTAAATTATTAAAGAGGTGATTTGTTCTGTCTTTATATTCTATTCTTTGTTGCATATTACCATTAGACCAATCGACACTATTATTCTTACCTGTTGAATTCTTTACACACACACACACACACACACACACACACACACACACACACACACACACACACACACAGAAGGTTGGTAAAAGTAAATAAACTTTTTTGTTTTTTCCAAAATGTTTTGATTTGATTAAAAGTCAATAAATAGAAAAGTTATTGAATGAATAAATGAAAAATGGGAAAAGGAAACTATTTCAAATATATTGATTCCATTAATTTATTATCTATTGACTTTTGCAACAAAGTCAAAAGATTTGGAAAAAAACAAAGGTGTCTATGTACTTTCGTCAATCTCTCTCTCATATATATATATATATTATATAATATATATATATATTATATATTATAATATATATATATATATATATAATATATATAATATATATAATACATAGGATTGAACTCAGAATGGTTCCCCTGAGGCTCTTTCATGATATACACAGATCGTGCAAGGAACGCTTCCGCGAAAATTAAATCCACTATAGTCCGAATAAGTAGTGGTAAATGACAAACCCTATAGTTTTTCCTTTTTCATGATGTTAGCCCGACTTGGGCAGCGGGTCACTACTCACAAACACCAAACCTAAACCTAAACTTCAACTGGCAAAATTGAGCGTCCACTTTTCAAGGCACATAACATGTCCGTTTCATGATGGGATTGAATGGGTTTAAGTTTTGTTTTTTGGCTGAAAATACAATAGTTACCCATTTTCTTTGATGTATTCAATCCGACGCGAATGCAACGAGTCTTTTGCTTATATTGAGGTTGTGGGTATAGTAGGCTAGGTGTGGCTGTAACTCCTAGATCCTGTCCCAAAGCTGGATCCTCTGTTTTGCAGATAGCTGGTGATGGAAGCTATATTTTTGGGGCCTCCTTGCGAGTGACCCGTTGCCCACGTCGGGCTAAAATCATAAAAAAGAAAAACTATAGTGTTTGTCATTTACCATTACTTATTCGGACAATAGTGGATTTAATTTTCCCGGAAGAGTTCCTGGTTCCATGCACGGTCTGTGCGTATCATAAAAGACCCTCAGGGGACCATTCTGAGTTCAATCTATATATATATATATAGGTAGGGTGAGTCAAAAGTTTGGAAACATAGGAATTATGTATGCTTTTCAATACAAATATATATGTATATTTGCATTGAAAAGCATAATTCCTATGTTTGCAGACTGTTGACTCACCCTGTATATATAATTTATTTATTTGGGTTAGTTGGTAGGCTTTAAGTATTTTGTAAGTCTTGTAATTTTTTGTTATAATAGTAAATTCTCTATATGGTCAGAAAGTAGCGTTTAAAGTTAAAATACTGTGATTCAAGAATTTGATTGTACAGGGTGTCCACAATGTCTTGTCACTCCAGTAAAATGCTAACTGATTTTCGTTTTTCTTTCATATTCATTTGAAATCTATGCATATTGGCTTGTACCTGGGTCCATGAGCGACCGCGTAATGGCCGATTCAATGGTGCAGCTCCTTTGTGGAGAAGCTGCACGATTGAATTGGTCCTGGAAGTCTGCACTAAAATTTTCAATGGTTTTGTCATTACGTGGTCGCTCATGAACCCAGGTATAAGCCAATATGCGTTGTTCAATTGTATAGTTGCTGCTATCACAGATTTCAAATGGGTCTGAAAGAAAAACTAAAATCAGTTAGTATTTTACTAGGGTGACAAGGCATTGTGGACACCCTGTACAATATCTGCAAACATCGTGTTAAATGGCATGAAGAGTATACATTTATGGGTATACAGCAGTAAAGTAGTCTATATTATGAAATGTTTAGTGAAATCAGTCGTTTCCTGTAACGTATTTAACCTAACAAGTGCTTTTAGCGTGTAAAATTTTGCGGTAATGAAGCGTTCTTCCAAGTTTGACATAATAATGATTCGAGTTTCTTGATCAACTTCGTAACATTTAAGGTCGTATGACGAAGGGGACCCACAGCCTTGATTGTTTTACCACTACCACCCCCGCTTACTCACTTCCAAGGAAGGTCAAGAAAAGCACTTCAATAACTAAAATCTGAAGTCCAAATACAGACTCGAACCCCAGGACATACAGTTTAACAGCCCAGCGCTTTACCACTAGGTTACCCTCGCGAATCTTTTCTTCAGTTGTGCTTGGCTGTCCCGCCATTGCAAATAGAAGTCTCTCACTCGGCGGGTGTGGGCGTTGGTATTCCAGTGTCTTGACTCGCTGATTATAAGGTTCCATGTAAATTCCACCCAGTAAATTGTACCCCCGAAAAATCCACCCAGTAAACTCCACCCATAGTAAATTCCACCCATGGTAAATTCCATCAAAAAATTTAAGAATTTTAACAATTATAACTGTTATTTTCTAAGGTCAATTTTTTATAGTCGCTGGACAGTGTTTTTCTGGTGTGTTTTCCTGGTGTGTTTTTAGGTGATTCGAATGATTTTGACCATCGTTTCTATAGCAAATCACTTGTTTTTGAGTTAGCGTCATTTTCGTTAGTTTTAACGAAAATATCACAACTAAACCTAACCAATCATCAAGGGTGTACAGTTGACCTAACCTATATATTTTACCATTTTTTTTATTTTGCATAAACTTTTTAATAAACTTTAATAAATTGTAAACTTTTTGATAACCCTTTGCGTGGAATTTACTTGGGTGGAATTTACTGGGTGGATTTTTCGGGGGTGGAATTTACTGGGTGGAATTTACTGGGTGGAATTTACTGGGTGGAATTTACGTACAACGGATTATAATCAGTGAAGAGGGCCAGAAAATGGCACAGCGTTCAGGCCAGACGAATGGTGCCCATCGCGCAAACTCTTGTATTATTATTATTACCAGCATCATCGGAAATCGAACCCCCGACCTCAGTATCTTCACTTCACTTATAGGGGAACTGTGTTATCCACTAAACTTTTGGCACTGACCCCATGCATGAGAAGAAACCCAAGCTATACCCAGACACACACACACCACACACACACACACACACACACATACACACAGTCTCCGGCCGGCTTTTTTAAATCCATATACCTAAAAAACTAATAAACCTAACCTAATTTAACCTGACCTAACCTTAGTGCCATCCAACCGAGAAGGGCGTGATAAGCGTTTCGGGCGCAATTAAGGACTCGAAAGTTGTTTTCGTAAAGTCATTAAATAGCAAGGTACCCGCTGATCTAACCTAACCTAACCTAACCTAATCTAATCTAATCAGGATTAACTATCCTTTTTCTTACAATAAAAATATTTCTAGATTTTATATACAAATATTTTTAATGTTCCGAGGCACGAACAAAACGCTAAAAACATTTGAATCATTTCTTTCGGAAGCAAGTAAGAAAACGGAAAAAATTATTCAAATGCAAAAGGATTTTTTTTTTTCCTATTTTTGTTTTTTGTTTAATCTTTTTTACTGGAATAAATCCGGCGAAATCTCGCGAACCACTTGATCGGTAATTTGTTGAAATAACAGCCACTCAACCACACACTTTTCACCACTTGGAATTTACCATATAACCTCAATGTGGAAACAAATTCCAAACTCGTTTACTTTTAGCCCATTCGTAGTCAATGTTCACGAATAAGAGGAGGACGAGGAACAACAACAACAACAACAACAACAATAAGAAGAAGAAGAAGAAGAATTATCCGTTTGCTATACTTTATGGGAAGAGAAAAAACACATGTATATATACAGGGTGGGGAAAAAGTCAGGCACCATGGGACTATGCATTTTCAATGCAATATATATATATATATATATATATATATACAGTGCCCGCGAAAAGTATCCGATCACCCTTGAAATTTGTATTTTTTACATAAAAAACAATGTTTAAATGTATACTAACCTTATATTAGTATTTTGTCATCTGTCCTTTGGTTTGGATGACTTGTTCTAGACGTTTTGGCATGGATTTAATCAAGTTTTGACAAACTTCCACTGATATTTCCTTGCACCATACCTTTTTGATGGCCTCTTGTAATTTTTCGACTGAGCCAGTGTCGTGGCATTCAACCTTATTTTTTATTAGCCACAGATTTTCTATCGGATTGAGATCTGGACTATTACCAGGCCAATCCAAAATATCAAATTTATTGTCAGTAATCCATTTTGTCACTATTTTGGCCCTGTGACATGGTGCACCATCATGCATGTATGTTTTTGTCCTTTGGATTGCCATTGCCATTGGAAGTTTATCCTGTAGCATTGCTAAATACCGTGCACCATTCATAGTTGTGTTCTTCGGAAGAAAAATAAGTTTCCACGCCCATAGTAACCGAAACAACCCCAAACCATCACACTTGGAGGGTGTTTCATTGTCTTTAGGGTCCATCCTATTTGAGCCAATAGGCCGGCGAACCTTTTTTGGACAACTTCTGAATGTCAAAAATGTCGACTCATCGCTAAATAAAACCTTCTTCCAGTCATCAACAGTCCAATGAATGTATTTTTTACAAAATGCGACACGTTTTTTACGCATTTTTTCATTAATGAACGGTTTCTTAGCAGCATGGCGAGATGGTAATCCGAGTTCTTTTTGGAGCCGCTCCTGGATAGTTCGTTCAGAAACACCAGATAACAAATTATTCATATTAAATTTTATTTCTTTCGCAGTTATTGTTGGTTTTTCAATACTAAACGTTTCATAAGTTTGTCTGTTCGCGAATTTGTTTTTCTCGGTCTGCCAGATCGTTTTTTAGACTGGCGTGGTTAGGCCACCATTGTTCTTAGCCCGTGAAACCCATAAATTAACGGTACTTTGGGATATGTTTAATTCCTTAGCTATCTGTCTCTGTGATTTCCCACATGCATGCAAAGCAACAATAGCACCTCGACAATCACTCTTAAGTTGTTTTTTAGCACACATTATATATAAATTTTATTTACACCACTTTCTGTAAAAAAAAAAAAAATCAAGAAATTTACACAACAGTGAAATCTGACAAATTTGAGACACAGCCACCCGCAACGAAGGCTACCAGAACACTAATTTGAGAATGCATTGGATAGCTCTCATATCAGCGAGCAACCTCAAAGTTACCAGATGTCGCTAGAACAAATAGAAAGTGAATTACGTGTCTCTGAATATCAAGGGAAAATATTGTATTTTCTTGAGTGATCGGATACTTTTCGCGGGCACTGTATATATATGAGTGTGTATGTATGTAGGGCGGCCCAAAAGTCAGGCCATATATATATATACACATGCAGTGAAACGACATTAGGAGGGGCCAGTGAAAATACGGGGACTTCAGTGCCTGAAATTAAGAGTGTGATTAAAGAGCTAAAGACAGGCACCTCACCAGGGATAGATAACCTGTCGAATGAGCATTTAAAGTATACTAATGATGTGATTAGTCTCCATATCTCATTACTGTTCTCAACCATGCTTGCTCACAGTTATATTCCTGTAGAGTTTATGAAGGTTTATATCACACCTCTTGTCAAAAATAAATTTTGGGACATTCTATCCACTGATAACTACAGGCGTATTGCTGTTGCCTCCTCCTCCTTAAAATTACTTGAGAATCTTTTGCTACGCCGACTAAATGATTATTTATGGACGTCTCCTAATCAATTTGGTTTTAAAAGGTCCCATTCAACTGACCTGTGTATTTGTTTTGAAAGAGATTATATTTAGAAATATTGTCAGTAATTCTACTATTTATAGTTGTTTTTTCATAAAAGCATATGATGGAGTGGATCACAATATTCTTTTTAAAAAATTAGAAGTCAGGAATGTTTCACCATATGTTCTAAATTTACTGAAATTTTGGTACACACACTAAGCTTTTATTTTTAGATGGGAAAATGTATTGTCCGAATGTTTTTCTTCCTCAAGCGGAGTTAGACAAGGCTCTTTACTCTCTCCTCTGCTGCTTAATATATATATATTGATGGATTAATTGCTTCTCTTAATGAGGCAAGAGTGAGATGCTGTATAGATGACATGAGGATAAATAACTTGGCCTATGCCAATGATATGGTGTTAATAAGCCCTTTGGTGAGAGGTCTGGATCATCATATAAAAATTTGTGAATCATATTTACACAACCATGACATTAATTTTTAATGTTACTAAAACTAAGGTTATGCAGTCTCATCCTAAAAGCTCAAACCAAACAGCTTATATTATTTTCAAAATGAGAGACGAGCCAATAGAGCAGGTACAAGAATTTAAGTATCTGGGTCAAACTATCACCAGCAACTTGAGTGACGACTCGCATATAAGGAAATAATATCAAAGTTAGTGTGCTAAGGCAAACATGATTATAAGGAACTTCAAATTCTGTACAAGCGAAGCTGAAGACACTCTTTTTCGTACTTTCTGCAGTGACATTTATGGGTAGCAGTGCAGCAACCTGAGGTTAATTGTAAAAAAGGCTTTTGCGGAACCCTCAATTTACTTTACAACAGATCCTATAGACGGCTGCATAAGTTACCTCCAAGATGCTCAGCCTCTCAAATATCCGCTAACCACAATGTTCTGAGCTTCCATGAGGTAACAAGACGTGCTCACTATAGTCTAATGCGAAGAATTAAAAACTCAGACAATCCAATTGTCCAAGCTATTCATCAGTCCTGCTTTATCTTCTAGACCAGTGCTCTTCAACCTTGGCGGTACCGCCCACTAGTGGGCGAAGGATCTCATTAAACTAAAGGTAATTGCAATTAATTTTATTGTTTTATGCAGGGTATATATAACTTTTAGTTTGAGTTTTTGCATTTTTAATTTTGGTGGGCGATACGGAGATTCAAAAGTTACAAAAGTGGGCGGTAAGCATAAAAAGGTTGAAGAGCACTGTTCTAGACCATTGATTCCCAATGGCCCATATGGCCCTTCAGGGAGCCATGAGCAATCCATGGTGGGCCACAGCTAACAAAGGAGCCCTGGGGGAGCCACTGGTCCCACAGGGGAGGGGCCACAATATAAAAAAGATTAGTACTGTTTTAAGTTCCATGAGAAATAAAAATTTAATCAATTTGAATATTGGACAATGCAGTGACGATTAAGTGACAGGGTTTCGTTCACCTGTTTGTACCCTTTTAGCCCGGAGTGCCCTTCCTTTGCGTCACAACGTCGACACCTTTTTTTCAAACCAGACAATAGAGTTCAGTGTTAATTGTAGATTCAGGGCGTCGCAAGATAAACTAACTACAAGGTACGTTAGTTTACCCCCCCCCCCCCAACACCTCCCTTCACGCATATAAAAGGTTTCACTACACAATTAGCCAAATTTACTATTTGTTTTATCACAATCAGTCACAAAGGCTTTTGGACTAGAGTTCATTCCTACTAGCCTAGGACCTAGGCCCTAGATTAAAGGCTGATATACCTAGTACCTCCCTACATATTGGTCAAAAGCCCCCCCTACGACAGATACTTATCCTTTTGACCACTGTATTTGTGCGCATGTCTTATTATTATTATCTACATTCTGCATTATAACTTTGTAACTGCTTTGCTGAACATTTCTTAAGGGGAGAAAAAATTTATTACTTGGCTGATATTTTAGAAAAGCTGACTGTTACTATTCTGAAATTACAAAGAAATACAAAGGACACCAAACAGCAACAGACCGGCTGGTCCCTACGAGGCTGTCCTTTAAGAAGGAGGGTTGAAAGAACGAAGAAAATTACAGGGACAAAATGTGGATATCATATCGTGCGAACATGTTATAACAGCCTTTATTGAAGAACTTTATCTGTTCTGACGTAATGTTGACCGTCGTGAGTTTGTCCAATTTCCAACTTTGGACACCATAAGCAGTGAACTTTCGGATGATGAGCTTCATGTTTATGTTTATCATTTGAACTTGATGCGGGATGATATGCTGGTTCCTTTTCAGGAATTGTTGGAAATGAATATTCCAAGTTGGGTAACACATCCGTTTACGGTAGAGGCAAGTGATATTAAAATTCCTCTCCAAGAAATATTGGTTGACTTGCAAAACGATATATCAGCCCAAAACCTATTTAAACGTGGTTAACATGCTCTTTGGTTTGAGGATGAAATTTCCCAGAAATATCCTCAGTTGTGGAAAAAGCAAAACTCTTCTTGATGGCCTTCCCAACTTCATACCTTGTAGAATGCGAATTCAGTCGTGTTAACCAGCTGCAATCACAATCTCGTAACAAGATAAATATTGTGGAGAGAAGAGATCTGTATTTATTACTGAAAGAAATTGAGCCAGAAATCGAGAAGTTGACAAATGCACGTCAGCCCCCAAGGATCCCACTAGTTCAGGGGTGCTCAAACGTTTTTGCAGGTGGGCACATTTTCCAAATGCTGGAGCACAGGCGGGCACACACAAAAAAATATTATGATAAAAAATGTTTTTAATTGCAATATTCTTTCTAATTAACGGGTCTCTAAAACCTTGTCTGGGGGCTACTCGCGGGCACACCGAAATGGCTTCGCGGGCACAGGTTTGAACACCCCTGCACTAGTTAAAACAGTTAAGTTTTAATCCAGTGTTCGTAAGACTAGTCACTGCAGTTGCTGATGAACCTATTCGCATCACAAATGGCGCTTGGGTGAAATCACTCATTCGAAGACTCCATTTCATTCATAAATAGTATTTACATTTGAAACATACCATATTTTTCACCAATTAATACTTATTTTCACTTCTTAATGTGACCATTGAACCTTGTGTTTATGTTCTGAACTTAAAGATAAAGAAGTTTGTTCATTCCTGTTTTTCATTTGCAAAAATAGTACATATACCAAGCATATACAGTGTGTGTGTGTGTGTGTGTGTGTGTATATATATGTATATATATTAATAGAGTTTAGGAAGACGGGCCACAGCGTTGCCAGACGTTTTGCAAGGGACGACAGGTGAAAAAAGGTTGGAAGCCCGTGATCTGGACTGTGAACCTCTTGGTACAAGTGTGTTTGTCTGTAGCTCCACTTAACACTTGCATTAGTCATTCCATTACATAGACTATTTATTTTTATGAAGCTTTTATTACTAATTTTTACTATTTCTCGTTCTTTGCGTGTATTATTATTGTTATTTCTTTATTACCGTAGTCCTTTTTGTTTGTTTGTTAATAAATTTATCGCTTAATTAGTTGTATCGTTGATTACCTTGATAGATAATGTACCTTTTTATTTTAGGGGATGTATCCTGCCAATTAACAACATTTTCATTTTCATTATTATTATTTATTATTATTATTATTATTATTATTATTATTATTATTATTATTACCATATATAAGTTATATATGTTGGTATTGCTGTTACGTGTACTTTTTATTTTTATTTCTTTTAGAAATAGATTTTAGTCTTTTTAAATTTATTATTATTCTGGTTTGTCTTATTGTTTATTACTTTCAACAATATTGTGTATATATATATATATATATATATATATATATATATATATATATATATATATATATATATATAATTCCATTGTAAATGCATAGTCCCATGGTGCCTGACTTTTGAGCCATCCTCATATGAATATATGTATGTACTTATACATGCGTACACAAGGAACAAATAAAGGATGCGTAACACTAAAAATGAACTTGTAAACTAACTTCCTTTATAAATATATGATAAAAATGACATTTTCAAGAAAATGTCATTCTTTATTGGCGGAATTTGGTTATTTGACAAATGGTTCTGGACAGCGCGGAACACATTATTTAGATTTTAGAATTTAGAGTATAAGAGGAAAGGATATAATTCGAGTAACGTACAAATGTATTGATTGTTCACGTAAAATACAGTATGTCAGGGATGACCAACTGCCGGCAGGCCACCCGCCGCATCAGTCCCTGATAGTTTTGCCCGGCCCCCGGCCTCGAAATATTTTTGTTTGGAAAATTTTCGGAAATTAAATGAAGTACAAATGTAAATCATTACAAAATATAAAAAGGAAAACCTTTAAAAACATTATTGGCACGAATACATTGTATTGTAATAACGTCTGTTTTTAACTTCGACGCGGATACATTTTCCCAAGCTTTATTATTTGCGATATATATATATATATATATATATATATATATATATATATATATATATATATATATATACACACAGGCCCAGATTTAGCTATAGGCGAACTAGGCGATCGCCTAGGGCCTCGCGCCAAAGGGGGCCTCGCTCAAGCCGTTTTGCGCTTTCTGTTCAAGTGATATTAATGATTTAGAACTCTATGAAGAACTTAAAGTACTTTGCAGGTTTAGACCTGAGAAAACAGATCTCGGAAATGCCCTTGTTTATATAGTGCAAAAACAACTAAGTGAGATTTATCCTAATGTTTATGTTGCACTTCGAATAGTATTAACCATCCCAGTTACTGTTGCTTCGGCTGAAAGAAGTTTCTCGCGTCTCAAACTTATTAAAACATATTTGCGTTCCACCATGTCTCAAGCGAGATCGCAATCATTAGCTATGTTATCAATAGAAAACGATATAACAAATTCATTAGATTATTCTCAATTAATTGAAGCGTTTAGCTCGAAGAAAAGTAGAAAAGCATTGCTGTAATATTCAAGGAGCATCTGAACCAAATATTAAAGCATTAATATTTAGCCTGATAAGTCGATCGCTCACTATTATAAAAAATGAAATGTCAACATCTCTTATACATCACATATGAAAAACGTTTGTATACTATGGAAAGTCATTACCTATAATATTATATAAATCTTAGAAATCATTCTCTTATATTTTCGATACAAATCTTGATTCATATTATAATTTATACTTATTTGTATGGTTTATTTATATTTCTTATACAATTTCCATGCGTGATTATTTTGGTTTGGTTTAATTTTTAAGTGCTGGCATAGTTCTGTCTATGCGGGATTCTAATATTGCTGGTATAGTACCGATAATTAAGTCCATATTTTCATATATATAGGCCTAGGGCCTCGCAATTTCTAGATCTGCCTAGGGCCTCGCAACTTCTAGATCCGGCCATATATATATATATATATATATATATATATATATATATTTACTTATTTATTTTTAGCCATACTTTGTTATACAAACTCTGGAACGCTTGGGGGCGGGGGTGAAAGAAAGGGGTCCCCAAACGAACAGGAGGTGGTTACTCTTGATGTACAGTATGTGAAAACGTTTAGAAGCAAAATTTTCTAAAAGCCATAAAAAATTACTAATTGGTAATATTCTTCTTTCTTTTATTTTCTGGATATTTTATTCATTTTGGTGACAATAATATATTTTAAAAAGTAATCGGAAATATATACACACCTCGGTGGTGTCCCAGGTTTGATTCCCGGTGACGGTAGTCGGCGCGCAGCAAACCCAGCTGTTCACCCTTCCATATAATAAAATTTGTTGGTAGATAAACGAGTACCCTCGGTAGTCTAGCGGATAAGAAGCTGGGCTGCTGATCGAGAGGTGGTGAGATCGAGTCCGGGCAACGACTTTTTAATTTCTGACTACCCGTGGTGGGTCGTGGTTCGGATTCCACTTTAACCCTTTCACTCATTGGGTACAAAATTGTGTAGCTGAAATATAAACCATATTGATTCTTATGTAACCACGTATAAAGGCAAATTTCCTTTTTACCATACGTCATAATTCGTGAGCGGTTTAAGCGGTACAGTAGGTCTAATGTGGAGCAACAAGCTTGACCTTCATCAGAATGAACAATTCGGGCTAAAGCAAAACCAAGGTTAACCAAAGTTTTATATATATATACTGTATACTTGGGATAGGGTTATGCAACACGCGTTGTTATAAGTATTTATATAGTTTATGCAGTGTGGAGCATCTCAAGCTTGAACAAAGAATTAGTGCCTGTTCAGGAATATTTACTTACTGGAGGGGAAGAAGCGGGAATGGAATTAAGGTATAATTTGGTTTTCCGGTGTCTGTGTGTGGGGGGGGTCGAAACGGTGTTGGATTTGAGATTCTAAAATTTTGTTTTGGATGATTTCTGGACCAGAATCGTTGACAATTTGATAAATATAAGAAACACCGTTTAGTTTTATTGGTATATTCCAGGTATGAGAATTTTAAAATTTTTAAAGTCGGTCCTTTCTTTTTGTTTGTTTGATTTAGTAATTAAAATTTCTCTAATTATTGTTTTTGCATTTGCGCTTATGCTGTCGAACTGGTGAGAGTACATCAGGGTGTAGAATGTGGATCTTGGGACTTCTTTGAGGTCCTTCTGTTATGATGTTCGATTTTGGCTAATTTGCTGCATAGATCTTTATTGACCTTTTTGAATGACAGGTTTGTGTCAAAAGAATCCCCCAAAATTTGACTAATTGCGCATATTTTATGGATTCAGTTTATTTTTTAGGTTTAAAGGGATCGTCGTCGTCTTCCTTTTTGGTGATAATTATATAAGCTGTTTTGTTTATATTTAAAGAAAGTTTGTTAATATTAAGCTATATTTGCCTTTCTTAAAGCTTATTATTGCTAGTTTTTGTACTGATAAGGAGTCTGTGTTTGGAATGAAGATTGTCGTGTCACTCGCGTACAGGTAACAGGACGAGGTAGTCAGTGATCAGTGTAAATCGTCTACTGTATGTAAAAGAGGAAGAAGATCGGTGCTAAGATACTCTCGTTGGGGACTCCGTGGGATGTGGATCTCGTCTATGAAGTCTGAGAACTGTGTTGTAAATTTGGTCCTGTTGCTGAATGAGAAGATCGAGTAAATTATACTTATAATGATTCTATTAAAAATTTGTGTACTTTAAGGTGTTCATCTTTGTCTTTATTAGGGTAAGTTATAACTTGGAGGGTGATCAGTTTTACCTACTAGAACTACTCTGTAGGCTCTAGAAATTTGTCCGTTGTGTCTAGAGCTGAGAGTAAAAAATGATTAAATGTACTCTGAACAGAAAGTATTGGAGGGGAGTACACTTGGTAGTTCGAAGGTACATTTATAAATTAAAGTGAAAGATTTTCTTTAATTCTTGGGAGTATATATATATGTATACATACATCCAGGAATTAAAGAAAACCTTTCACTTTAATTTCTAAATGTGAGATCGAGTTAGTAGTTCGAAGGTACAACCTCCAGATCAGCAGCCCAGCGTCTTAACTACTACGAAGGGTGAGGGGTGGCACTGGCACTGAGGGAAGGGGGCGGATGAAGACTGAAGAGTGACACTAAAAAAAATGAACTTTTTAATCCCTTTAATTTCCCAATGGTCCCTTTAGTGTTTTCTTCTTACCTGTTAATAGCTTTTTAATCAACAAAGAGACAGGTAAATGTAAGTATTTTTACCTTAAAAAAATTGGTCTGTTTTTTTATATATATATATATATATATATATACATATATATATATATATATCTATATATATATATTATATATATATATATATATATGATACAAACAGACCGTGCATGGAACAAGGAACTCTTCTGGAAAATTAAATCTACTATAGTCCGAGTAAGTAATGGTAGATGACAAATACTATAGTTTTTCTTTTTCATGATGTTAGCCCCGCCGTGGGCAACGGGTCACTCGCAAAGAGGCCCCAAAAATATAGTTTCCTTCACCAGCTATCTGCAAAGCAGATAGGATCCAGCTTTGGGAAAGGATCTATGGGTACAGCTACACCTAGCCTACTATATCCAGAACCTCAATATAAGCTGGATCCTAGCTGGATAGCTAGACGTACAAGAAGACGTTATATGTTATTTATATAAATATAGATTATGAAGTAATAAAGTATAAAGTTTCGAAGCCACCAACACACCCCACCGCCGTCAGCGCGCCTTAGCCGTTCAGAAAGCACCCATGTTTCACTTTTCCCCGCACACAGTCCCTCACAACTACAACCACTCCAAAAACCAACCGACCGAAAACTCCTTTGCCCATAACTCCACAACCCGCTCAGCCGCTTTGCTTTTATGATACTTTAGAATAAAAGAGAGAAAAGATAGGAAATTGCCAAAGGATATTATTTACAGTTCAAATTAGAACTTCATTTTGAAATAAAATATTTTGCAAAGGGGTCATTCATAAATTATATAAGGCCTTTGAGGAGGGTGGGTGTCCCGAGAAAATCTTATTGCCTCAAAGGGGTTGGGAATGTCTCACGAAAATCTTATTTAAAATTTGATCTTATTCTAACACTTTTGTTTTTATTTTGCGTCATTTCTATCGCTTCTTAAGCCAATAGATACACGATCTACTAAAGTGTCAGTGGAATACTGCCAGCAATACGCCAGTGTACCGAGTGCTCACAATGTTGCTCAGCTGAACCAGGTCGAGAAAACACAAGTTCCTTTCGGCCTTCCTGCAGCAAACAAGCAATCAACTATCGTCATGCACATAAAATACAGAGTGACCCTACCAGATCATAACTTTGTTGTTGCCCTGAAACATAAACTGACTCCGAGCGTAATCGAAGTCTTGCTGGTCTTATCTTTCCGTACGATCATTTTAGTGCTCATCTGGATGCACAGGGCCGTACGAGCGGTGCACAGAGAAACGAAACTTCGGGCACACTAGCGAAGCCTTAGCCAAAGTTTGGTCGGAGAGTGTGACTGATGCTGCTTCAGTCGTTACAAAATGGCTTAGGCAAATGCGAGACACATTTTTGCTTAAGGTGTGACCAAAGAATGGACTTGAAAACGTGTGAGGCCCAGACAGTATTTTCTACAAATCGTCAAATGTGACTGCAATGAATGTTGTACCTGAATGAGGTCTCGTCTGAAGTCTGTGCTAAAGGACTGATTTTTCCCCATCTCCACTCACTATCAGCAACACTATGGGTATGCAGTTCGTTGCCCCAAATGCAGGAAAGAATTCAAGGTTGCATTATTGGTCTCATTTGATTCTTCCTGAAGGTGCGCTGAACCTCTTTGGGCATGCGAAAATGAACCCTACACCTTGCGATACCCTCTGTCCCAGCTTTCAGAACAAGGTCTCAATGAGGATCTGTGATGTCTGCAGGCTCTATTTCCCTTCCATTGTAATGACCACAAACCATAAGGTCAAGGCCATTCCTATACAACCATCAGGCCCCCATAAAAGGTGAGGTCCCAATGCATAGCGCGGTGACAGCGAGAGCTCATAACGCTGATATCAGAGTAGGTGAAACGAATGTCAAATGGATTGACAAGGATGTTGTAGACAGTGCTTGGAGCAGTGCTTGAAATACCTGTTAAAAAGAAGAATGTGAGGGAATTCCTTTCGTGCCCAACATCTTTTTCAAGTCACAAGGCCTGAAGCGAAACTGTGGCAAGGAGATTGTGTCTGTTTATATTTTATTATTAAAGATTAAAGTAAAAAAAAAACATTAACTAGCCTATTTTACAGCATGTCAGTCGCAAAGCCAAGGAAAAGAGAAAAGTTGAGCAAGCATATTCTTTAATGAGTGATAATTACAAGTGACACCGGTAGATATTTTACATAGCTTACTTTTATTATTATTAGTAGTAGTAGTAGCAGCAGCAACAGTATTTGCCGGCTTGGGAGTATCCTCATGTAATCTTGTATAATTATGAGGGGAGTGTCTGCACAAAGCCTTAATGTCTTATAAGGGGTGGGAAGGCTCCCCCCCCCCAGAAAAAAAAAATATATATACACAGTGGCGCTCATAAATATTCGTACAGAGAAATATTTCGGTTATATTCGTCCTTATCTTTTGTACCATGCAGAGGATAGTAAGGAAAAGTTTACCGTTCGTTTGGAAAAATTTGACATATAAAAAAAATTAATTCAACTCCAACAATATAATATAAAACATCAAGGAATTTTAGGAAAATATAAAAAAATGTTAAAATGTAAAATCCACGATGAGGATGGATACCAATAAACAGTGCCGTAACGAACGAGATACGAGATAGGAGCAAACGTTCAATGATAGTGAAACCTCTCAAGAGTGGGAACAGCTTGTTCTACGGATGCACTAACCCGTTCAGACTGTACTTTCGTCCTGCAGAAGAATAAAGATCAATTACTTCGACTCCTGCTCAATGTACCTATATGTAATGAATAATAACCTAAATTCCGCAGGTGTTCACGAAAAACTTGTGGGCCCTATCCTAACCTCCATCAACGAATTCTCGGCCAAAATAGCGAAAATTACTTTGGTTTGTCTTTCGTCGATGTACTTCCCCTCGTTATTTATGAATGCCTATCTTACCGGTCATCGTAGATCACAAGCTCGTGTTTTTCCTGTGCGTAAAGTGCGCAGAGAATAGCGGTGAATGTCGTTATACTGTCAACCAAAGGAAGATCCGTGTGGTGTTCACCAGTCTGGAACTGGATTTAGCCGTACGCTATGGCTACAGAATTCTAAAAAGCTACGAGGTATAGAGGATACAGAAGCACGATAATCTCTTCACTCCTTATATCAATACCTTTGTGAAAGATAAGTTGAAGCATCGGGGTTTCCACGAAGTGTTGATACAGAGGAAGAAAAACCGGCCTACATTCAGCGCTATCAAGATCGTGAGGGGGTACAGCTTCACCGTGCTGGAAACTTGGCATACGCTTTATTGCAAAGCTATTTATATACAGTACAGTTCTAAGTGAGTGAAAGCGACCAGTAACACAGGCCTGCGAATGAGAACTTTGTAAGAGTTGTTTTCTTACTAATAACTGATTTTATATAATTCAACTACGCTCATTTCGAATAAGGTGTCCATTTTTTTCTATCACGTAAGGATTTTCTGCAAACTGGAAGGGAAAAAACAACATAAATAAATATTATTTATTTCAATTTACATTAGGTACCTATTTCGCTTTGTTATACTAATTACAAATGCAAACAACTTTAAAAAGAAAGAAGACTATTAACGTCAATTATATATTCATCTCTATTTGTCCTGAGTTTTCTTGCGAGATTTATGCCTTTTAGTCTCGAATGTACGCGCTGTTCTTTTTCTTTTATGTAATAA
>JAJOZX010008702.1:117500-176386 GCA_023014485.1 Bathynomus jamesi
TTGTACTATTTTCTCTATACTCTCAGGTTTTATTTACTATCTCCCGAAACCTTTATTCTATCTTTGTACTATTTTCTCTATACTATCGGGTTTTATTTACTATCTCCCGAAACCTTTATACTAGCTTTGTACTATTTTCTCTATACTCTCAGGTTTTCTTTACTACCTCCCGAAACCTTTATTCTATCTTTGTACTATTTTCTCTATACTATCGGGTTTTATTTACTACCTCCCGAAACCTTTATACTATCTTTGTACTATTTTCTCTATACTATCGGGTTTTATTTACTATCTCCCGAAACCTTTATTCTATCTTTGTACTATTTTCTCTATACTCTCGGGTTTTATTTACTATCTCCCGAAACCTTTATTCTATCTTTGTACTATTTTCTCCATGCTATCAGGTTTTCTTTACTACCTCCCGAAACCTTTATACTATCTTTGTACTGTTTTCTCTATACTATCGGGTTTTATTTACTATCTCCCGAAACCTTTATTCTATCTTTGTACTATTTTCTCTCTACTATCGGGTTTTATTTACTATCTCCCGAAACCTTTATTCTATCTTTGTACTATTTTCTCTATACTATCGGGTTTTATTTACTATCTCCCGAAACCTTTATACTAGCTTTGTACTATTTTCTCTATACTCTCAGGTTTTCTTTACTACCTCCCGAAACCTTTATACTATCTTTGTACTATTTTCTCTATACTCTCGGGTTTTCTTTAGTCTCTCCCGAAACCTTTATACTATCTTAATATTTATAAATTTGAACAAACCGTTCATTCAAAATGAACTTAAAAAATATGCGTTCTCTTTTGTTTTTTAATTTTTATATTATTTTGGTCTGAAGATTCTAATTAAAGGTTTGAATCACCCTATAAAGTTCTTTTATTATGAAATTCATTGAATAGAGGCATAATAATGTCTATTTAAAGAATCCGTTCTTTAACTTTAATTAAAAACCAGTATTGTAGGTTTTTACTGGTACTTTTTATTATATTCTACTTCTCGTCTCTTATTCTTTTCTTTTAGTTTTTAAAATTCCTAGTTCTTTTATTCTTTATTTCTTTATTCTTAATTCTTGGCCTCTTTAATTTTTGGCCTCTTTAATTTTTGGCCTCTTTAATTTATTTTCTTACTCGTCCTTTTCCTAATTTTTCTCTTAATTTTAGATTTTTAATTTTCTTTAAATTTTTTCTTTTCTTTTTTTTGTAATTATTATTATCTTTCAGTTTTTGCATTTTTTTTATTTTTTAATTCTTATCTTTTTCTAAGTCTCTCTCTCTCTCTCTCTCTCTCTCTCTCTCTCTATTTATTATGTAAGGATTGCTTTTCCATATAAAATTATTTTTACTTCTATATTCTCAGTATATATATATATATATATATATATATGTATATATATATATATATATATAACGTAAAGAACGACGCTTGTATAGGAGATATTCCGCGCAAGACGAGAAAGAGAAAACAACAAATGAAAAAATGAAGTACCACCTGGGAATCGAACCCGGGATCTTCCGATTGCCGGTCAGACGCGATAACCACTACACCATGGACTTCACTCTTCCAAATGCCGTAATTCCTCTACATACTCGCAGAAACCAATGCCCCAAGGGGGCAAGTTTTCAGGACCGATATGAGACCGTCCCATTAGCGTTAGCCTTCTCCATTTATTTGTGAAGGTTTGATAAAGGAGAGAGTTGCTGCCAACTCTCGATCCTGTTCTCGTAATTATATGTTAGGCACAGCACGACTGGTAGGGAACTTCGTGGAGGAATTTATATACACCTTTCCTTTCAACCTTTCAGATGGGTCCATGCGATAATTCCTCATTTCATGAAGGTCAGGCTCGTTGCCACTCTTCAGTTGGCCTGATGAAGTAAAGAGTTAGTTTCTTGCGCTCTCCACTTCACATAGCCAGGCACTCCGGGTTCATCTGAAGTTGTTCTGAGCCAGGCGTCTAGTTTTTTTTTTTAAGATATTCACCGATACACCTTGGGCAATTGGTTGAACAGTCTTCGTCCTCTCACAACAAAACTATTTTCCTTCCGGGTTGAGGATGTTCCCTGTCTAGCCTTTAATTTGGAAATATGACACATTCTTCCTTTCCTACTTTTCACTGTTGTTTGAGTGGTTAGAGGGTTCAAAGTAAACTTAGAGACTAGTTCCTCCATTATTTTCCAAATGTAAATAATGGTGTACCCCTCTCTCCTTCTTTCCAGTGAATATAAGTTTAGTTCACGTAACCTTTCCCAGTAATTTAGTTATTTGCATCCATTGATCTTGGCTGTGAAGCTTCTCTGAATCCATTCTAGTTGACTAATGTCTTCTTTTTAATTTTTAATATGGGGATGTTAAGATCGAGCAATACTCCAACTTGGGTATGATCAATGTTTTCAACAGAGGAATCATTATATTGCTATACCTTTTTTTAAAGGTTCTCAGTATCTGTCCAGTTATTCTTTTTGCTGTTTACCGCTATCTTATTTTGTGTTACAAATTTCGTGTCATCAGTCATTACAACTCGTAAATCTTTTGCTTCAGAGTTTCACTGAATTTCCTGTCCATTTGGGGGTATAGTATTCCATGGATTTTAGGTCCTCCCTTCCGTACCTTAATAGTTCAAATTTCTCAGTATCAAATTTCATATTATTGTCTTTAGACCAATTGTAGGTTCTGTTCATCTCTGACTGTAGAGATTCTATATCCTCTGGGTTTCTCATTTTTCTACTAATCTTTGTTTCATTAGAAAAGGATGTTACTGTGCTGTCACTAGTAACTTCCTCATCTATAACAGTTAGCGTGATTATAAAGAGTAATAGAGTAATGGGGTACGTTAGGCAGAAGAGAGGGTGTGCTGGAATTCCTCTTTCCCTTGTGACTGTCCTCCTTAGCTGATCTTTTACCGTGTCTCATCTAACCTGTGATGCAGTCCAGCATGCTCTCAAACACACACTTCTCTAGCTATTCCTTACTACACATACATTCATCTTGCATATTACACAATCTTTTCAAAATTACAAAAACAAAGAACATAGTATCGACCTCAAGAGCCTCAGAGTCTCCTAGGAAGAGGACCATAAATGTCCCCACTTCTGGCCCCCTGCTGCCAATACCGAGAACGCAGACCCCGGCAGAGGGACTGGTTCTGCTACTGCCCATTCGAGACGTTGTGGGCCTCTGCCAGATTCACTTTTCATAAACTTCTGCAACATTCGTGGGTTTCCTCAAATTTTTAGTGTGTTTGAACAGCAACTCTCTTCCTCGCTGAAACTCGTGTGTGTGTGTGACAACTGACAGCAACACAATTTCTGTACCCTCCGACTTTCTCTGGACTCAATTTCTTTCCGAAGGTGGGTGTTGCGAATACTGCATGTACACAACGAACTAAATTGCTCTTGTATTCCCACACTTGAATCATTCGAATTCTACACCCTCTGGCTACGGCTTACATGCCAATCTCAAACTAAACACATCTGCGTTGTCTACCTTTCTCCTAGTTCTACTAACTATCCAAAACTCTTTCACTACCTCACTTTTAAATTGGATTACGTTCTAACCCACTCCCCTTTTGCTGATATGTCCACTTTAGGAAATTTCAATGTTCACCACCTTTGGCTTTTCTCTCGTTTCACTGACATCCCTGGTGAACTAGCTTACAACTTCTCCATCCTGAATTACCTAGAGCAAAGTGTACGTCACCCTACTCGTATCCCCGATCGCCTTTGAGATAGGTCCAACATTCTGGATTTATTTCTCATCACTCCTCTTTCTTGTTACTCTGTGAAACGTTTTCTCCGTTTGTCTTCTCCGACCACAATCTTATATCTGTTTCTTGTCTTATCGTTCCAAATGGATTCTCCCAAGAGGAAACGACTTTGGCACTTTGGCGCCGCTGATTAGGAGTCCCTCAGGCAATACTTCTCTGATTTCCCATGGAATGATTACTGCTTCCGTGGCTGGGGCCCCTCCCAGTGCGCTGAGTGCATAACGGAGATGATTCTCTTTGGCATGCAATCGTAATTTCCATATTGTATTCTTTCTACTAATGTAAAAAAAATATTGACTTAACTTTTCTTATTTTAATGCTATCCGCAACAGAAAGGAGCCTTTCACGAGGTACCATCACCATCCAACTCCTGACTCTCACCTAGTTTATAGGGCTACGTCGTGGCCAATGTCGTAACCTCCGCTTCCCGGAGATCAACGAAGTTAAGCGACATTGGGTCTGGGTAGTAGTTGGATGGGAGACCGTCCTCCGCGCCCAGATTATGTAGCGACCCGTGGTTCGGATCCCACGTAAAGCTGTAGGCCCCCTCCGTCATATGACCTTAGATGTTGCGAAGGAGATTAAACAACCCCAATAAAAAAAAAATAAAAACTAGCTTATATTTTTGCCCCGAATCGTGCAAAATCTGTTCTTCGACTCGCCAAAAATCCTTCATCAAACAAAAGTGTGAAAACCTATCCAATTCTTATTCTTCCCCCCTTTTCTTGCGCCTAACCAAGAACCTCTCGAACAACTTCACTTCCTCTTCTTTCCCTCCTCTTTTCCATTCCGACGGCTCTGTTGCCGTCTCTTCTCCTAATAAAGCTAAACTCTTCGCTTAAACTTTCGCTTCAACTCAACCCTGGACGAGTCCGATGTTGTTCCTTCATCTCCTCCTCCTCCTCCTCCTCCTCCTCCTCATCCTCCTGACTTAATTATGTTTAAAATCAGAATTTCTTCCAATCTTCTAAAGATGTGTTTTTCCTGCCCTATCTGGGCTCAACTTTAGGAAAACCACGGTCCTGATGGTGTCCTTCCTGTTGTTCTCAAGAACTGTGCTGCTGTGCTGACACCCTGCCAAGGCAAGCTCTTTCATCTTTGTCTTTCATCTGATACTTTTCAATCCTGCTGGAAGTTCGCTTTCATTCAGCCTGTCCCAAACAACGGTGACCGCTCTCAATCCTCCAACTATCGTCCAAGTGTTTTGATTTCTTGCCTTTCGAAAGTTTTTGAATCTGTCCTTAATACAAAAGTTCTGCAAGGGACCCTCTGCTGGAGCTCTTTTTACACATCTCTCTTACTCTTGATCATCCTCGTTTCTGGATTTTCATGAAACCTTTGCCAATGCGGTACACATCAAAAGCTTTTGATAGTCTCTCTCTCCACCAGCTTCACAAAGCGTCCTCTTCACAGACACTCAATGTTTCGCGTGGGACACTTGTCCTGATCTTTTTACTATCTGTGACTGGGGCAGAGAAAACCTTGTGGCTTTCAATACCTCAAAAACTCAATTCCTTCATCTGTCTACTCGTCACAATCTTTCACAGGACTATGCTCTTACCTTCAACAACACACAACTCAATCCTTCCTCTTCTCTTAACATTATTGGCGTTTCCTTTTCTAGTGATCTTTCTTGGAAAGATCACAAATACTTTCTTTCTGAAACTGCTCTAAGAGGTTAGGTGTGTTGTACCGCCTCCGCAGTTTCTTCACCCTACTCACTTGATGTCTCTATATAGGGGTCTTATCCGCCCCTGTATTGAGGTTTTCTCATTTGGGGGGGGGGGCGTTTCAACGCATACAGCTCTACTTGACAGGGTGGAATCAAAGGCTTTTCGTCTCATCAATTCCCTGCCTCTTACTGACTGTCTTCAATCCCTCTCTCTTCGTCGCAATGTTGCCTTACTCTCTCTTTACTATCGCAATTACTATCTCCTTTAAGGAGAGCATGAAGTACCCGACTTTCGACATATTCTCATTCCTTTTTTGTCCAACTCTCTAATGCAAGGGTTAATAGGTATTTTCAAAATCTCATCTACTCAACCGGTCAACTATGGAACAATCTTTCTCAATCCATCTTTCTCCTTTTCTTTGACCTCCAAGCTTTCAAATGCAGCGTCCACGCATCTCGAAAACCTTGGACTTTGATTTTGGCTCACTTCTTCCTCTATGGGAGAGGCGTTTTTGCGGGCATTCGCCCTTGGCCCCCTCCTTCCTGTACAAAAAAAACATACTGTTCCTTGTGGTACTGAGCTAAGGAACTCTGACTCTGATGAAGATATTCCTTGAACTGTAACGACTTGCTGCCGCTCAACAAGGAAAATATACCCATTTTCCTACTTTTCTTTTATTCCCATTTGTTTAAGTTTATTTGCTCTGATTCCATGGTCACACTTGTCGAACGCTTTGGCGAAGTGTGTGTATATCACATCATAGTTTTCTTTGTTTTCGAGCGCATCAATGATGTTATAGTATTCCATTAGTTGAGAGGCATGATCTTCTTGACTGGAATCTATGTTGGTTATCATTGAATTTTTTCAGTTTCCAAAAAATCATAAATATTTCCTATAACTATTCTCTCAAATATTTTGGCGAGAGATGTTTGCGACACTGGCCTATAGTTTTTAGCCTTGGATCGACCTCCTCCTTTTATACAAGGTGTTATCAAATTATGTTTCATAAATTAGTATACATATTCAGGACGTCAAAGTGACAACTAACAAAATACTATCAAAAAAAAAGAAAAATAGCTACCTGAACAACCAGACAACTACGACTTTGATAAACTTTAATGATTTTTATTTTAATTGAATTGTCCTCGGCATAAAAGTAATGTATCTCGGAAATGAAGCAATTGCGAATTTATATCATAGGAACATTTTGTTCACTCTGACGTCCTGACTATGTATACTAATTTATGAAACAATTTAATAAATCCTGCATAATGGGACTATGTTCGTTGTCTTCAGGATGCTCGGTATTTCTCCCGTGTCTAGTGATCGTCTCCCTATCCAATATAGGGACTTAGCGATTTCATTCTGGCAGTTTTTGATTGGTGTGGCCTTCCATTTGTCCGGTCCTAATGCCGAGTGCGCTTTCAGTCTCCCTATAGCTCATGTGATATTATCCGTTGTGAATCAATGTCAGTTATATTTTCCCCTTATAATTCTTCTTCAAAGAACGCATTTCTATCAGTTTTGGGGATACTACCGAGAGATCTTCTTTTAAATCATTGGTTAAAACATTTTTTTCATTCTTCAAAGGTCCGATACATACGTAATTTTTCCTTTTTGCAAACTTATAGAAGTATTTTGAGTTAACCTTTATTGCTTCTATAGTGTCATCATCTTTCTCTGTATGGTTCTCAATTAGATCCTGTATGACGCAATCTGTACTCTGCAGTTTAACATTAAATATTTTTCTGATGTTGTTGTCTTTGCACTTTTTTAATTTTACAGTCACTCTTTTTTCTTGAGGAACACCGACCTCTTTTGTCTCTCGAACCTGCTTCTCTTTCCTCTTTGTATTTTTTTTTTGAGACATGTCTTTCCACATGTCTTGCATCTATGTCGTGTGTGTGTGTGTGTGCCTTGCTTTCTTACCAATGAAGTAATTAAAGAAAAGTGTTCAGTTCTCGTGTAATTAAAGTAATTAAAATGTTTGGAAATTTTAAATTTTTAATGAATAAACTTTCGGTCTTCGATTCTGCCACTGAAGCCAAATTAGGAAAGTTCCTTTGTTTATTTTCAATATATTGCGTGAAGGATATGGTAACAAACCTAATTAAATTAGTCGGAAAATAATGAAAGGTAGACATTTCTGGTTATATACATTTAATAAGATATTAAATAAATTATTTATTTTATTTTTTTATAATTTATATTATATTCTATTTCTGGAATTATAATTTTATGTAAGTTATATTGACTTAATTAGTAAATCTAAATTATAATGAACACACACACACACACACACACATATATATATATATATGTGTGTGTGTGTGTGTACAGTATATATGAAAACCGCCCCTACCAGGGCTTGAATTGACCACCTCTTGAATAGAGGGTGAGGGCGCTAACAACTACACTACAGTACGACGGGATAAAAGTTAACAACCTGTCATATATTTAAACGACCTAGGAAACGCATAACAGGTTGTGACAGGTTTCTCATCATGAAAAATTCAAAAAATTCAAAAATTCAAAATTCAAAAAGTTTATTCAAAAAAGAATAAAAATGACAGTTTTAAAATTTTTAGATATTTGATATGACCTTAATATGTTCACAGTACTTTTATCTAAATATGCCCTTGAAAGCATTGAAGCATTTTAGGCAAAATTAATTGTTTTTAGTTTATTACATAAAAATAGTGTAAATGACAGGTAAATAGTAATAAGAAATAATAATAATAATAGTAGTAGCAAAAGTAATAACAAAAAATAATAATAATAGTAGTAGCAAAAGTAATAATAAATACAATACCTGTAAAGTTTACAAACTGTTACATAATTTTACATTATATAATTTATTGTAAATTTTGGGGAAAATATTATATAAAATAGCGAAATTGGCAAGTAATAGTGACAACAAAATACTACTAATAATAATAGCAATAATAATAGCAAATACAATATAAAGTTTAGAAAATGTTGGATAATTTTAAATTAAATGTTTTATTTTATATTTAGTAGAAAATAAATGCTACTTAATAAAAAATATAAAAAAGAAAAGATTACGAATTTAAGGCGTTCAATGAAATTAACATATTTTGAATAGTTGATTACAAAATGGGAACTTCGTTATTATGGTAGAAATGGCAGTAGTGAACTTATACATCAGTAGGAGTTAATGAAGTGCTTTTTTAGTGGTTTGCGAAATACATTTAATGATGAAACCTGCCTGATATGCATAGGAATTGTATTCCATATATTTTCTCCTTTGAAAGAGTGCATTTCCTGCAGTTTCTATTGCACGAGTATAGTTAGGTTTGTGTATAATACCCCTGGGCAGTCTGGTGTTATAACGATGGTGTATCTGATGGAGTTATTGCTCTTTGAATGGGTGATGTATATTGATTTTTATTGATAACTTTGAACGTATTGACAGCAACATTGAATTTGTATAAGTCATTTAGTTTTAAAATATTTATCTCTCTAACCCTTTTCGCTCACGAATTATGACATAGGGTAAAAAAAAATTTGCCTTTATGTGTGGTTATATAAGAATCAATATGGTTTATTTTTCAGCTACACAATTGTCTACTCAGTGAGTGAAAGGGTTAAACATTGGGGAAGTGTGACTTTGTCACCATTATTCGAGAGAGTTCGCAGGCATTTTTTTTCATGAATTACTTCCAGAGGATGTTAATCATTTCTTTGAGTTAGCCTCATGCTGTAATGTAATATAATAAATGTGGATGGATAAAAGAATAACATAGGGTAAGGAGTGCGTTTTGAGGAAGGGTCTTTTTTAGTTTAAATAATATGAAAAGAAATCTTGATATTTTGGATTTGATATGTTGTACAGGACTTTTGAAATTGTTTATCGTCTAAATTAACCCCAAATACTTTAACCTCATTCACCCTTGCAAGAGTAGTATTCCCAATTTTTATTTGACAATTTGTATTTATACGTTTTGTGGTAATAATCATACAAGATGACTTTGTCAAGTTCACTAAAAGTTTATCAGCACATCCATTTTTACACATTTTATAATTGCCTGTTCGTTTCATTAATCACAAAGTCTGCGTTATGATGGGAAAAAGTAAGTGTGGTATCATCTGCGTATTGTACGGAATTTAATGTGGTTGAGAGGTGAAAATTGTTGATGTGAATTAGAAATAGTAATGGGTCAAGAATAGATCCTTGTGGGACACCACTAGTTAGCATTATCTTGTCGGATAAATTACCTTTTAATCTGATGTACTGATGGCGATTTGACAGATATGATCTGAACTAATCGAGGATATTTCGTCTTATTCCATATATGTGAAGTTTATTCAATAAGATTTCATACGAAAGTGTATCAAATTATTTTAACAAGTCGAGGAAGATCAAAAGAGCAGAAGATCAAGGTAGTGTGTTTATTACTGTTTGATTTCTGATATATATTTTTTGATAGCGTGTTTATGACATTTTCCTTTGTATCTCCACCTCTAAACACAAATTGTATTTTAATTAAAATATTGTATTTGATTAAGAATTTAGTAAGTTTAGCGTACACGTTTTTATCAAATACTTTACTTAAAGTTGGCAATATGGAAATGGGGCGATAATTGGATAGTGTGTTTGGGTTTCCCGACTTAAGTACAGGGCATACCCTCTGGCCTTTAGACTGCCAGGGAATATACCTAGTGTTACTGATTCATTCATTAGCTTACTGAGTGGTATTGCAATTTCATCGGATACTAATTTGTATATTTTTATTGGGATCGACGTCAGAATCTTTATTTTTTAGATTTTCTATTGCTAGAGAGAGCTCGTATGATAGGAGTGAATCAAAGAAAAGCGAGTTTGGATTTAGTTGTGGCATGTATTGTCGGTAGTAAGTGTCTGGTCTGGTCTAATTGGGATCGAGGCTGCAGTATTGGAACCGATATTTGCAAAGAAGTTGTTTACTAAATTGGATATGTCTCTGGGGTCACTGAGAGAATTTCCGCCTTATGTGAGGAAAGACAAGGGATCTGTTTTAACTTTCTTTGTGTTAATTAACTCTTTCAGCATGTTCCATAGCCTTTTTGGATTGGATTTTTGTTCATCAGTTTTTGAACAATAATAATCTGCTTTTGCTTTTTTAATGGTTACATTAAGTCTGTTACAGTAACTTTTGTATGTTTGTTCGGTAATAATATCAGATTTCCATAGTTTAAAGAGAGTATGCTTGCGTTTAATACTTATAATAAGCGCTGGTGTGATCCACTGGTTATTGTATTTAGTTTTAGATATTACTTTTGATTTAAGAGGAAAGCTTATATTGAATATATCCATTAGTGTGTGTGAGAATGCTCGAAATTTTGCTTCAATGTCATGGTTACTTTCAATTATTCCAGTCCAGTCAAAAGCTGTTATTTTTTCAGTAACTTTAATTTACTATAGCTATAAAAGCTATAGTCAACTTTTATAGTTTCCTTTGCTGAGAAATGAGTGATTAGCATGATGTACGTAGGCAAGTGATCCGTGATATTTATTGTTATTATACCCAAGATGCAGTTAAGCGGGGACCGCACCCAGATCTGATCTAGCAGAGTCGAATTTCTAATGTCATTGTGAAGTTTAGTTGGTTTTGTAATAGCTAATTTAAAATCACTTCCAGTCATAATGGTGTGAAGGAAGCTTGAGTTATTATTCGAATGTTCTTTTGTGAGATCAATATTTAAATCTCCTGCAATAGCACAATTGTTAAATCTCCTGCAATAGCACAATTGTTAAATCTCCTGCAACAGCACAATTGTTAAATCTCCTGCAATAGCACAATTGTTACCAATATAATTGGAAGTTAGAATTCTATCGATATTTGTAATAAAAGTTGGTACGTTACCAGTTGATGGAGGGTAAATGCTTAAAATTGAATACTGGGTGTTATGAATAAACATTTGAACTGCAGGTTTTTCTGAGGTATTGTTTATGCTTGTCAGTTCTTTGATACTTTTACTCTTGTACTTTGAGTCGACAAATATACTTACACCTCTCCTATTGTTAGCCCTATATACATGGTATGTGTGGTATTGTACGGATTCGTGCATGAGATACAGTACACACACACACACACACACACACACACACACACACACACACACACACATATATATATATATATATATATATATATATATATATATACACACACCTACTTCATTGAGTTTGAACAACGGTTCAGGATCGACCTGCGGTCGACCCCTCTGCAGCATCCCGCCTCATTTGCGAGATTTGGTGGAGGAAGGAATTGCTGTCTGATCTCCTCCTGCCCTCGTAGCCAGCCACGCATGGCTGGTCATGGACTTTGCACAGGAATCTGTCCAGCTGGTTCTTTAAGTTATTCAGGTCGGTGTGCTGAAGGTTCCTCATTTTTGGTAAGGCATTAAAAAACTTTGGGCCTCGTATTTTCCATCCTCGTTTTCATGGATCCCCTGTCTCACCGCAGCTGGGACAGTACAAAATCTGCCTCTTCTCTCATTCCAGTTTGTTTATATTTAATTTCTAAGGTTAAGGACTAAGCTCTCAAGTGTTTTCTATATGCATATTATTGTGTACTCTACTCTCTTTTTTCGAGAGAGTAGAGTGTCAGGGATTGTAGTCGAGACCAGTAGTCTTCACCTTCCGTTTCCTCTATCTTAGACGTAAAAGAAGTCCTTTGTATAGCTTCAATGTTCGCAATGTCTCGTTTCTTGTATGGGCTTGCGAGTACTAAGCAATACTCAATTATCGGTAGGACTAGACTCTTCCATAATTTGAGCATGATGTTTGCTTTTCTGCTGCGGAAGCTCCTCCAGATGATTCCCATTATTTTTCTAGCCGTTGTAATGTTGATGTTGTAATGCTCTCTGAATTCTGTATCTGACGACATTATTACTCCATGATCCCTGACTTGTGGATTTGGTGTTATCTGTTTGACTTGCAGAGTTTTGTACCTTTTATTCTGCAGCTCCTTGTTATTACCTATCTTAGAAGTTAGAATTTTTCTTCGTTGAACTCATATTGTTATCTTCTGCCCACTGGAATAATGTTTCAATGTCGTTTTGTAATTTTTCTGTGTCACCTTCGTCCAATATTTCCTTGCATATCTTTGTCTCATCTGCAGAACCTGATACAATACTGTCATTAATATCTGCATCAATATCTGCAATCGTTAATATAAATCGCAAAGGAGCTAATACTGTAATTTGTGGGACAGAGCTCACGACTTCCGAGACTTCCGATTTAACTCCATTTACCACCACTCTCTGTGTTCTTTGCGTCAAGAAATTAAATATCCACCTTCTCAGCTTTCCAGTAATTCCTGTATTCTTAAGTTTGTGTGCTATAATTCCATGCTCACATTTATCAAAGGTTTTAGCAAAGTCAATAGAATAGAATAACCTTTATTAATAATAATAAAATAAATAATTTTTTTTCAATTTACAATGACATGAATAATTGTGAAGCTCGACCATTTATTTTATTTAATTTGGCCCTTCAGCTTTAGGCTTTACTGGGCTCTTATTAAAAATAAGCAGCTAGTTGTTATAAATTAATAATAATAAATAAATAAATAAGTATTATTAATAGTTAAGACATGTATTACAATATTAAACAACTATGTTTTGTCCTCGACACAATGTTTTCAATATTTCCTCCTGTTGGTCTAATAGCTGATAGGCATGGTCTTCCATCCCTGAAGCCATGTTGATTTGGGTTGTATAAATTCTTTTCTTGTAGGTAGTTTTGCCTCTAATTATATGTTGAAAGCACTTTTATATATATGATGAAATAACGACGAAGGAAAAAAAACACAATATGGGCTCAAGCGCTTTCGTTTAATGACATCCTCAGGAACACTCAGTGTTCCTGAGGATGTCATTAGACGAGAGCGCTTGGGCACCATATTGTGTTTCCTTTTTTCTTCGTCGTTATTTTCATCATAAATATTATTCACGTGTTACTTTCGTAAAATAATATATATATATATATATATATATATATATATATATATAATATATATATTATAATATATATCTATATATATATATATATATATATATACCTCACTCTATCTCCAGGAAGAATTGACTTTTGCAAATGCAATATTTTCATGCACTATTTGATCCTGAATGGCAATAGAGTTCCGCTTGCATGGAAGTACTGCGACCAGCACTCCAGTTTTGCTCATAGATTGAGAAATCTGTCTGGCATACAAGAACAGCCTTTCAGGAGGTGGTTTGGTAAATAAAAAGAGGTCAGAATAATCAAAAGGGAAATTGAAGCTTAAAGAATGTCGTTTGCATGAGAATGTTTCTCGAATATTGGTTGGACGTTTCGGTGTTAAAAGAATTGTGATTAAAGTGGTTGGTCATTAGTCGCGAAATGCAAATGGAAAGGCAAAGTGATCTGGACGAAATTGGTTGGTAGGTGTACACTGTACACGGTGACCATAAATTATCTTTACAAATTACATTAAATTTTAATTGAATCTATAAAGATAATTTATGGACGCCCTATATCCATATATATATATATATATATATATATATATATATATATATATCTATATATATATATATATACACACACCTTCCAATCAATGATATTTAGCATACGTTTTCAGAACACTGATTGACGTTTTATAATGTTTATGAACGTTTGTCAACATAGCTTCGAGGGAAAAAAGTTCTCCTAAAATTTTTTTTTAAATGCATAAGAAATTACTAATTGGTAACGACTGGTTTTTGTTGTTAAAACTGTATTACTTTTACCAAAAAGAATAAAATATCCAAAGAAAAAACAGATTATTACAAATTAGTAATTTTTGTTTGCTTTATAACATTCACAGCGAATTTTTTTCAGAAAATGTGCGTTTTATTAATGGGTATGGTGGGTATGGTGGGTTGATGAAGTTAAGTTGGGTACAAGCGAGAAACGGAAGTAAATTTGGAATTATTTGTATTCTGGATTCGAAATACTCATTCAGCGTTTATGGTTTTACTTTCTATTTCCGATTTTTTTTCTCGAGTTGGACCTTCGGGGGGGGATGCAGGAGGGAGGTTGCCGCCTCTGAATTTTTTCATCTCTTTAACTCTTTCATTTTGTATCGCTGTGCAACCTTGTAACTATGCAATTGTGCAACTTTATAGTCCTTGTGAACATTTAATTGTCATTCTTAACGTAATTATTTTTGAAGGTATTCAGGTTTTTAAAGTACTTATAATAAATACTGCAAGTTCGTGTGTGTGTGTGTGTGTGTGTGTGTGTGTGTGTGTGTTTTACCAACTTATAAACGATTAATAATGATTAATAAACGTTAATAATTAGTTCTTTCTGATGATTGATAACACTGCCCAATAAAAAAAAGTTTTTGCTGCTGATTTAATTCGAAGACCTGTTTCTGGATAATATTGATGTGCTGATTTCAAAAATCACCTTAGATTTTGTCCATCACATCAGGTTTTCGTGCAATGCAATATGCCTGTTTTGGGTGATCCATGAAGGGCGCTTATCAAAATTGATGATTTTTTGAGACCTGTTAACAGCTGTTTTGCTGTTAAAATTTTATCTGTAGAATACGCAAATCTGTGCATTAAATCTAAAGGTCATGTACAACATATTAAAATCTTGGGTATCTGTGATTTCCCCAGGTGTGAGCGTGACGTCATGATCTGAGAGAGATTTCCCGTTGGCGGAGTGAGAGCAGCCGGTTCCGCTAGTGACGTTACTTAAAACTTTCAGCAGTTGGGTTGCAACATGAGCATTAAAGTTCACTATCTCAACAGTCATCTGGATAAATTTCCAGAAAATCTTGATGTTAGTGAAGAGCAAGGTGAAAGGTTCCACCAAGATATCAAAGTGATGGAAGAACGATACCAAGGAAGATGGGATACCCATATGATGGCTGACTACTGCTGGAGCCTGCAAAGAGATTGTCTTGACATCTCTCATTCTAGGAAGTCCTATAAGAGAAAATTTATCAGCACTGAAAAGTAAGAAAACAAGAAAAAGACAATGTTAAGAAAACTGGTCCCGTGCTTGCTTTAATATGGATTCATTTTTTGCTTATTTAAACACTTTTAATCACTTTGTGTCAATATTACCATTGTATATTAAAGTTCACCCCTGCACAATTGTTTACTTTTCCATGCTGATTCTGAGTATGTAAAAACTTATTTTTTGAAAAGAAAAAAAATTGGGCATAACCCTGCCAAAATGCGATATCTCCAAAATATCCGTATTTGATTGCTCGAAAACCTGACGTGATAGGCAAAAACTAAGGTGATTTTTTAAATCAGCACACCAAAGTTACCTAAAAACAGGTGTTAGAATTAAATCAGCAAAATTGGTGTTGGGCAGTGTAATGATTAACGTAGATTTACGTGAAGTGAAAAAAAATACTCTTACTTTATTTCCGTAACTGGATATACTTTATACAGATTCAGAAAAAAGTTCGCCTATAAACATAAAATTTTTAAAAAACATACAAAAATTACTAATTGTTAAATATTCTGTTTTTCTTTGTATATTTTAATCTTTTTCGTTGACTGTCGTAAAATTTCAAAAACCAAACCCCAATTGCGTGTTGTTGTACCTGCAACAAAAAAAAAGGACCCAAAACAAGATATCAATTTGAACATTTGTTTTAGTTCTAATGCGTATGATATAAATTACACGCATTTTTAAAAAGTATGCATTATACAGTATATTTACAGTTAGAGAAAAAAGCTCGGCGAACTTTTTTCTCTAACTGTAAATATATAATGCGTACTTTTTAAAAATGAGTGTAATTTATATCATACGCATAAATTAATTCTATAATGACAAAAAATACGCATTATTTACACTACATTTTTAACAGTACAGTAGAATTAATAAACTTTATAAGTACTTTCAAACATTTGGCTTAAATATAAAGTATAACAAATGTTTGTACGAATGGACAATAATCATCGGTAGTTTTTTTGTTTTTTTTAACAGGAAAGCAAATGGTAGAAAAGTTTTTGTCGGTGCCAACTCGTAACAACTTCTCTCCTTTCTCAGGCACTCCGAAGTACTCCTCTGAAAAAGTTTGAGCTGAAACTATCTTGTGGGAGGGGGGGGGGGGGCTCTTTCAAAAAGTCTTACACAATTTTCCGTATGCATTCGCTCTTTAAAACTGCTCGACGCTTCCCGCCTCACTCAATGACTTTTAAAAGAAAATACTTTTCTAACGTTGTATGAAAACTTATATATGTATATATACAGGGTGTCCCATAAGTCCGGTCTCGTAGGAAAATTTATTTTAAATTAAATTTACAAAAGTAATACATTAGAAGTAAAACAAATGTTCAAATTGGTCTTGTTTTAGGTCCTTTTTTTTTTGTTGCAGGTAGAATAACACGCAATGGCTAATATGGAAGTAGGCTCCGCCTTTTCCTGAGTAGTGTAACTTACTTCCATATTAGCCACTGCGTGTTATTGTACCTGCAACAAAAAAAAGGACCCAAAACAAGATATCAATGTGAACATTTGTTTTACTTCTAATGTATTACTTCTAATGTATAAATTTTCCTACGAGACCCCACTTATGGGATATCCTGTGTGTGTGTATACAGGGTGGCGCAAAAGCCGCGCATCATAGGAATTTTCAGTGTTGACCATAATATATTATTTTTTCTTCTAGGTAGAGGATGGCTGCGAATTAACAATAGACGAGAGGGTGAGCTTGGTTTTAATGTATGGAATACCAGGTACTACAAATTGATGAATCGGGACAGAATTTAAATTCTGTAGAGATTCATCGATTTGTTGTACCTGCTATTCCATGCATTAAAACCAAGTTCACCCAAGCTCGTCTCTTGTTAATTTCGCAGCCATCCCCTACCTAAAAGAAAAAATAATAATATATTATAGTTAACACTGAAAATTCCTATGATGCGCGACTTTTTTGCCACCCTGTATATATATCTAAACGCGGTCATATAGTCAGACTGTTACTCTAATAAGGATTGAGTTTGTATGTCAGCCACAGAGCGTTTTTAATTTAGTTTTTGAGAGTTTAAGAAAACCCGTTTTTTCTTGTATTTTGTTTTTACTTTATTATCATTATTATTATCATTATCATTATTATTATCATTATTATCATCATTATTATCATTATTGTTATTATTATCATTATTGTTATTATTATGATAATAATAATATTATTATTATCATTGTCATCATCATTATCATCATCATTATCATCATCATCATTATTATCATTATTATCATTATTATTATTATCATTATTATTATAAGAGTGTACCTTTAAGTCTGAATCGATAGCATAGAAAATGACTGAAAAAAAGGTCATTAGTCTATGAAATATTTTCGAGATAATTACTTTAATTCGTCTTAAAATAAGTTTTATTTCTCTTCTGGTCCTCTTCAGTTTAGTCTTCTTTCTGTTTCTAGTAAGTCCACCTTCCATGTCCTCCAGTTTTCTTTCCTCAACCCCCCCCCCCCTCCCTCTCCTTAATTCTGCTCCAGTAACCCTCAATAGCCATGTGGTTTAATTTCATTTAGTCCTTTCTCTCGCGTCTCAACCTCAATTTTGCAATGGGACTGAGACGAAATAAAGTATTACATTCGAATTTGGACGTATACAACGTGTACGTATATATATATATATATTATATTCAGTGCATAATACATACCATACATACGTATGTCTCTTCATACACGCTTCCTCAGCCCTTTGATATTCTCCGCCGGGTGCCATGAAAAATGAAAATGAAAAAAAGATTCCCACCCAAATCTGCATTCAATTCCCGTTACGATAAAAATTTACAACGTTTGCTTCAGATAGGTAATAAAAATAGAGGAATTTTGTCCTTAAAGTTCTCCCACCGCAATATATATATATATATATATATATCGATGCCTGGTCGACTGAATGGTAATATACCACGTTCGAAAGCGCGAGGAGATAAGATAGTTTGGTCGATCTTGGGGGAAATTCTACAGAGACCGCTTTTCGCCGACTGTAATAATTCTTGAGTGAAGTGTTTATATTGCGTATGAGGTGATTCTGTAATTATGTGTATGCGTCATTCGCGTTTTACAGTCCCCCTCGATCTTAAATCAATTTTAATGGATATTAGTTGTAATGGATCGTAGATAAAAAGTATGTATAAATAATTACGGTTCTTTCCTGCGTTATTTGTACGGGTATTTGTGTGTTGCAGGGTATTACGTACGTAGGGTATTGTTGTTTAATATCCTTCGTAATAGCAAAAGTCAAGTGACGGACGGTACGCATGTATATATGTAGGTACAATAATATATATATATATATATATATACACATATGATTATAGAGAACTACGAAAGATTGATATTAATAGAGAGACTGAGGTAAAAATGTGCATTGCAGAGGTGGTTTTCAGATAGTCTCAAAAAAATGTACTTGAAAGGAAACCTTTTTATTTGATGGTGTAGTGGTAAGGGATGTGCGTGGGACGTGACCCAGCAACGCGAGGATGAATCCACCTCTATGCTGCGTATCGTACTTCAGTCTCCATGTAATATTATGTATATATGGAGGGAGACAGACAGATTTTTTTTTCAAACGCCAAATAACATCATCAACCCCCCATTCGAGCAGTATGCTAAATTGTCGACAATTAACACATTTAAGTGCTGGAAAAAATATTTAAATAGCTTTCCACGCTTTGCCATGCATGCAAACCGTGCACAAAAAATGCACGAGAAATGGATTCTTCTATCTCAAAAAACACGAAATTTAAACACTAAATTTTGGGACATGATCCTAGTATGATGTCGGCAATATATTTCTACTGGCCTAACTTAACTTCATTCCTAACTTAAGTGTGTGTGTGTGTGTGTATATATACATATATACTGTATATATGTGTGTGTATATATATATATTATATATTATATATATATATTATATATATATATATATATTATATATATACTGTGTATATGTGTGTGTGTGTGTGTGTGTGTGTGAGACTTGATACTTGAATTTGACTTCAACACCTATAATTTGGAAGATAGCTGCAATTTATGAGCGTAAAAGGCATTTGTAAACCACAAACTATCTGATAATAGCCTCTTAAAAACCCATTAACTGAGAGAAGAAATACAACAAACGTCTGACATCAGCAAAGTGATGAGAAACCAGATTTCCAAACGTATAAAATACCTTTACAACTTCTCTAAAATCAACTTTTAATACTTGGATACAGTCCTCGACTTTCCTTGAAAATGGTATTACCAATTTGGACTGAAAGAGTACAGTTTCCTTCTTAAGAGTTCAAAATTTGTTTTGATTTTTATATAAAGTTTATTACTACGTTAGATTCGGTAAGAAATTCGCCGAAAATGTAAAATTTATATGGAAAAAAAAAATTACTGGAATTTTTGGCAAAAATTTATTGTTGGTTAATTGGTTTGAAAAAGTAATCTTATATACAATTGGTTAGCGAGTTATTCGCTGTTTATGACTGGGTACCAAATACACACCCGACTTCGTAGTTGACAATATATTTATTTTTTTATTTATCACATTATTTTCTTTCGCTCAGTTATGAATTTTTGAGTATATTTTCCACACGTTTTGTTTACTGAGCGAACCAAATGCTAAATACTTTATTTCCATATATATATTTTCCTTTGTCTTTTTTACATTTATATATATATATATAATATATATATATATTATATTATATGAAAAAACAGCTGTTATTTTTCCTTTTAGTAATCCAAACAAAAAGCAAATGAATTTGTTTTGTTTTGTGATTACTAGTCCCAAAGATAAATCTTACTTTCCTCTCTACTCCCTTTTGAAGTTTTGACTGCTATATATATATATATATATATATATATATATATATATATATATATACACAGGGTGAATGAAAATAGTGGACACACATTTTGGATACTAACTGCGCTTAATAAGCAAAAACTTTACTATGTACTATGCGATTGTTCAATGAAGTACCTAAAAATATCGATTAACATGAGTATGGTATGAACACTATTGCGTGTTGGTCTGTTTTGGGACGTTGCGCCGCATGTTTGCGCGTAAATGGTGGACATTTTGAACATTTAACGTAAAATGACTATTAAATGTTGTTTTTACACGCTTACTTATGTACATAGAAAAGTATTTGTTTATTAGGTGCAAATAGTATTCAATGCAATTAGTTTTCGCTTCTTTTACCAAATATATCAATCTTTTTATCGTGTTTTTTATTGTATATTATTGTATCAGGTCATCCCATAAGTAATGTCGTTTTTTAAGATAGATTAAGTTTAAACTAGTCCTACTCGGTTTAAGCATAAATTTTCCGAAGGTTATATCTAAGAGGAGATCTATCGTGTTTCGCTACATACTTTACACACCTTGACCAGTGAAGACGTGTGTTTTGCTTTATGTGAACCCCTCATAAACATGGCGGTATCAGAAGAGCATATCAGGCATATAATAGGGAATAGTGCTACTGAAGCAACGCGAAACATTCAGGACGTTTATGGCAACGATATTCTGCGTGTGAGGAAATGTCAATGATGGTTTCAAAAGTTTAGGAATGGTGACTGCTGTTTGACAGATCCAGCACACTCTGGACGCCCTGCTGAGTTTGATGATGACCTGCTGTTAGCCGCACTTGAAGAAGACTGTTCAACAACTGTCGAAGAATTGGCCCAGAAACTCAATTCATCCCCGTCCACCATCCATCGACATTTGCAACAACTCGGGAAAGTGCCAAAGTTAGGAAAATGAGTGCCACATGAATTGTCGGTCGACAGTCTGAGGGTGCGGGTAAACATTAGCACAGCTCTTTATTCCCGTGAACTCCAAGATCCGTTTTTGCACCGTTTAGTGACTGGTGATAAAACGTGTATACTGTACCAGAATGTTAAGCGCCGTCGACACTGGGTTTGTACCGGAGAACCAGCGACACCACAGCCAAAACCAAATCTTCACCCTCGGAAGGTGTTGCTTAGTGTTTGGTGGGATAAAAGTGGTGTAATACACTTTGAAACCTTACCACACAACCAAACAATCACCGCTCAAGTCTACTGTCAACAACCGGATCGATTGAACACTGCACTAAAAGAAAAGATACCTTCTTTGGTTAATCGGAAAGGAATCGTGTTCCACCACGACAACGCACGTCCTCATACCGCTCGGATCACTTCTGCAAAAATTGATGAGCTTGAGTGGGAAAAACTTCCACATCTTCCATATTCTCCAGACCTTGCGCCTTCAGATTATCATCTCTTCAGGAGTCTGCAAAACTATCTTGACGAGAAACAGTATACTTCTTAGATGATCTGCACACCAGTCTTTGTACTGTTTTTTGCCTCAAAACCGCCTGAATTTTATAAACATGGCATTGAAAAGCTTGTAGGACGTTGGCAGAGTGTCATTGATTCCGATAGAAAATATATACTAGATTAAAAAGTTTCATTGAGTTTTTTTTTTGTCCTTCAAATTCCGATCTAAAAAACGACATTACTTATGGGATGACCTGATATTTATCCTCGAACAAAGTACTAAAACGTGCACTTTAAAAAAATATAAACTTGCCATGGACTGCGGAGAGTAGAAGGGGGTGAAATTCTTTGAACCGACGCCAGTCTGTGTGGAAGAATGAACGAATGAGTGTTCTTCAGGGGGCGGAGTGTTTAACCTTCTCCGTAACGGCGAAGGTCACGTGACGGAGGGGATCACTGCTTTATGTGGGATCCGGACCATCTGAAGATCGCTGCATCATCTGAAAGCGGAGGATGGTTCCTATCCAACTACTGATCAGACACAACGTCGGTTAGCCTCTAACGGGAAGCGGCGTTACGATGTAGTCATGACGTAACCCTGTTGTAAGTACAACAACACCGAGCGTCAACAAATGGCGCGGTGGGCCTCTACATTGAAGTGAGAAGGCGAGATGCAAACCATATAATTTTAAGTCAATTTTTTCGAGATGGAACCACTTGGGCTTCCGGTAGCTTAATGGTTTTGGTGTCGGGCTCTAGGCGTTGACGTTCTGAGTTCGCTCCAGGGTGCCGGCGTCTGGGTCGGGTCGGGTCGGGTCGGCCATTCACTCTGTTAATCAGTTGATTCTTGTGACACATCCATTCCCACTAAGTGCGGAAATGAATTTCGGATGTTGCATGTTGCCTTGCCTATTGCAACCACTCGGACACCGCGCAAGGACAAGCTGTTACGCACAGTTTCGCGAAAAAAAGTTCTCCTTCAAACAAAAAATTTCTAAGAGCATAAAAAATTAGTAATTGGTACTATTTCTGTTTTCCTTTAAATATTTTATTAATTTTTGGGCGATGGGTAATAAAATTTCAAAAGCCAAACCCAGTCATCATCAATTAGTAATTTTTAAGCTTTTTATAAATTTTAGGTTTGTAAACGATTTTTTTTTTTCCGAAATTGTAACTTTGAAAAACAATAATGGCTGACTTCTCATCGATAGACCCCTTTAAATATTCATGCTGAGAGTAAAGGTGAGCATATTGACTGAATTTATGAGTAAATAAATGCATCGGTGTTTTGTACGTTATTTTAAGTTTGATAAATACACGTTAAGTGAATATTTTCATTTATGAGAAGCTTCAAATTCAGATACAAAAGCTACAATTGGTAATGCATTTATTACAAACGGCTTTCGACCTATTTTAAGATCTTTATCAAGTATTTCTCAAGTCTTCATCTTTATCAAGTCTTTAGCCCACCTTATGTAGACCTTAGAAAAGGTGGAAAGGTTGTGTTTATAATAAATCTGTTTCTTATTGTGAACTTATTCCTTCATTATGTGTATAAATTACACTCAATTTATCTCGTGTTAGCAGAGTTTGATTAAAGTTATCTAGACTTATCTAGACAAACTTCAGTTGCCATCCTCGAATGTCTATTTTTATTCCATCACTTTCATTAATCAGCTTTTACATTCTTAAAGGGGATGGGTTTCAGCTCCGCCATTAGACTGAAGTTTTGTAATAATTCTGAATTTCCTTATAAATTATATTATATAATTCTTCATATTGTGCATTCGTAATATTTAGCCAAGTAAAGCCTAATGCCAAGGCTACATGAGCGACTTACAAACTACATGGGCCGCGACACATCGCTGCAATTTCTTCATTTTTAGTTTTTAGCATCACTGCCACGTGGCAGTGACGCTGACAAAGTCGTTCGTGTGGCCTACCACACTTGGAACAATACAACGCAGCTGGATGCAACAGAGATTAATTGTCGCAGGGACTCTCTGCCGTGTAGCTTGCCCCATAGGAATCAACACTACCGATTCTTTGCGATTTGTCGTTACAACTTCGTCGCAGCGACAAAGCGCTCGTGTAGCCTTGACCTAAAGCTTAAGGGCCAAATTAAATAAAATAAAGAGTCCAATTTCGCAATTATTTATGTTAACCTTTTATCGCGCAGTGTAACTTTACTGATTTTGGTCTGGTTAACGCCAGACGATTTTATTCAGTCTCGAAAAGACCTATGTGCAGTAAAGGGTTAAGAGACGTTTGCTTAATTATTTACTGCACTGAGATCTCTCCGAAACTGAATAAAATCGTCTGGCGTTAGCCAAAACAAAATCAGCAAAGTCACACTGCCCGACAAAGGGTTAAAAATAAAACATATCAATTTTATCAATAAAAGTTATTCAATTCAGTTCATGAATAAATGAATAAATATAATAAATATAAAGAAATGCAAATAGTTTGAGAGAATATTATGAAATTTGTAATTGGTTATCAATAGTGCCGGGCTTTAAATTTGAAAGTTGTGGGTTCCAAATCCGGTTCAGATTTCGGACCTAATACTTTAACTTAACCTAATCCAACTTAATCTGACCCCCTTTCTCCCAAACAAATGTCTTGTCGATGCGTCATATCACTGACCAAAGATCACGTGAATACAAGAAAAAGTGATGCAGTAATGACAAACAATTTTTTCGGTAGAAAATTCTACCAACGGGAAGTAATGGGTTAACCTGCTTGAGCGGAATTGGGAAATATTATGAACATTCACGAAATGGTTCCATACATAAATGTATTTCCCATCGGGTAGAGAGTTTGTGTATTCCCCATTAGGGCATGGTTCTGATTAATAGGTTAATCGGTTAATCATTGTTTCGAATTTAATCATTAATTAATCAAAAAATTTTTAGAAAATGAATTTTCCTCATAATTTCAACATCATTTTACCTTAAATTTTGTAATGTATCATTTGAATTTGGCACTTTTTTGCGTGTATAAACTGTCTAATCCCCCGATACCTGATTTCTTGAACCTAAAGCAAACTAAATGTTTGAGCAAAATGTTTTCGTCAATCTTATCTCATGCAACAGAAACAATAAAGCTCTTTCTCTTTTCAAAAGTATTTAATTTTTAATAATTTTTAATCAGTTAATCATTGATTAATTAGACACTTTCATCATTCATCACTTTTTCCTAAAAATGATTAATTAACCATGCCCTATTCCCCACTCGGTAACAGACTTTTCGGACATACTACTACACGTATAAATACTTCTACAGGGTGAGCCAAAAGTCAGGAAACATAGGAACTATGCTTTTCAATGCAAATATACATTGCATTGAAAAGCGTAGTTCCTATGTTTCCTGCTTTTTGGTCAACCCTGTATATTTCCTCCAATTGTATTCTCTAATTCCTGAAAATGAACACCTTTACTGAGGTATTGTCGATAGAGTTTTCCGTAGACTTTTTTATTTTTTAACCTACAGTACTTTCCCTTATTCCACTATTTTTCACAGTATCTTCTTCTCTTTGCAGGTAAGAACCAACCAACCTTCCATAAAGTCAAATCCAAGTTGTCAGTGAGGTATTGGAACTTCAGGTGTAAATCTTCTATCCACAGTAAGATGAATCGTTTGATTAAAAGGGTAACGAGTGATTTTATTTTAGTTTGAATATTTCATATATATTTTTATAGCTTCAATATATATATATATATATATATATATATATATATATATATATATATATTATATAATTATATATATATACATATATACACAGGCCCTCTCAGAGGTCCAGAGAGGCCGGGCAACTTCCAGCTTTTGAGGTCCATAGCTAAACCTAATTACTGCTTTCACTGCAAAACATTATATTCAAACCTGAAAATTTCTAAATTTGAGGCCCCCCTTAAGCTTGAGGCCCAGGCCAAATGGCCCTCCTAGCTCCCCCTCTGATAGGCCCTATATTATATATATGAAGCCAAAGTTGAACTGATGTTGGGTCGACGCAGGCATGTACTGTATTGTATCCCAAATGGCACCACCGTCAGCCCAACGCGAATTCATAATATATGATATACAGGATGTTTCAGGTCGACCCTGGAAATTGACTATGACAAACTTTAAATACCAAACTACAAATTCCGCCAATTTCCTATTTCTAGGGTCGACCTGAAACATCCTGTGTATATATATTATATATATATATATATATATATATATATATATATAATATTATATATATATATATATTTTACCAAATAGAAAATTTAATTATTAATGATTGTTATTTTAAATGCAAAGTAGACAAATATTAAAAAACGAAATAAAAATAATAAAGGTATCTCGTACTTGGAGCTAAAAATAGAGCCAAATTCAAGTGAATGAAACACCTGTCACTCGCGTAATACCCTGAATAAGCGCAACCATTTATCTTGTAACCATAAAAAGTTATTTGAGCGAAACAATTGGCAAATTTTCTGGCAGGTAAACTTTAATTTGGATTTTTGAAATGTCGGTGACTTATTGAATGTTGTTTTGTATGTTGTTACATGGGTTGGAATCGCGGATTAGGTGCGGAATTATGAACTCGGGAAGGGGGCCGGAATTTGTGGATTAGGGTCTACTCCTTTGACCCCGATTCAGGGTATATAATTAATTCAATTTTAATTCCGTTCCGATTCTCAGATTACATCGTGTTGAAATTATAATTATAATTTGGGAGGGGAAAAATTGAATGTTTGGTTAAACAGTGGAATTCGTGGTTGGTTTAACCAATTTAAATATGGTTCATTCAACCATGTTATGATAATTACGCTGACCGCCACTGTTATTTTTGTGGTATATCAAACTTCACTGTAATATGTAGTAATATTATAGCAAGGTTGAGTTTTTATACACGTATAACCAGTTTTGGACCGGTTGTCAAAATAATTTGGTTGTAACTGCAACCAAGTTTTTCTTTTTTGTAGTCTGAAAACGAAACACACACACACACACACACACACAACACACACCAAAAAAAATGTTAATCGCTGAAATGTTTATTTAAAAATTTCTGCATTATAATTATTTCCTGATCCATTGTTTCTCCGAGGGAAAAAATCAACCATTTTTCATTAATTTTTAGGGATGGGTGGGAAATCGGGCCGGGGTGTAGTCTTCTTTTTTATATATACATTTTGGATTATAGAAAATATGAAATAAAATTAAATAAAAATATCCATTTTTAATTTTTTAGTGAAACAGATGCAAATTTCAGTGTGTATATATATACATTTTAACTGCAAACAACACAGTATAATTAATGTAAAGAACGACGCTTGTATAGAAGAACGTTCCGCACAAGATGAGGAGGGAGAACGAATAAATGAAAAATATATATTTTGTGTGTGTGTGTGTGTATATATATATATATATATATATATATATATATATTATATATACTGATCCACAAGGAAAAAGAAAAAAATATTCACAACACTTTCTTGTATTCAACAGTACACCTCGTCAGGGAACGTCGAATACTATTGAATACACGAAAGGCCTGGGAATATTTTTTTCTTTTTCCTTGTGGGTTTCCATCATTCATCCATTTCACGTGTTTAAGTGTGAAAGTCATTCCATGTGTAATATATATATATATATATATATATATTAATATATATATATAATATATATAATATATATAACCTTATAACTTAGTTTTCATACTTTCATACTTCGTTTTATCGAGATTATAAGTATGTGCATATCATTTTGGAATACGCTTCTACACTCAATCTACAGTATTATGTTGACATTTCGACTATAGACGCACTGGCATACATTATTCCTTCGTAATCGAATATCTGGTCTAATGAAAACTCTGAATACAAGTCTCCACAATCCATTTGATAGATAAAGCCTTATTCTCTTGATTACATATATATATATATTATATAATATATATATATATATATATATATATATATATATACAAAATAAGTTAAACTGGAATATGGTTGAATATGACTTTGGCTTAATTCCAGCAAGTTCGATTTAATTCTAGTGCATTCTATTTAATTCATGTTTTCATACTTTTTAAATGAACAGGAAATGTACATTCCCCTAACCCAGAAAAGTTGCCTAACCGGGCAAAAACTCGGCCTCTAATTCCAGTATTATTCGTGATTCGGTTTGGGGGGAGGTTCTTTATTCTCTCAGAATGTAGTTAATTTCATTATTACCAATAAATGTTTCTGAAAAAAAGCAAGCAAGCAAACACAGACAAACAAACAAATAAGATATATATATATATATATATATGATATATATATATATATTATATATATATATATATATATATATATATATATATATAAGTGAAAATTCCTTCTACATTTTCGTCGGTGGTTGTTGGAGTTACCTTAGCTCCTACGTATTACGTCTTTTGTTTTTGTTTTTTTAAATTTTAATCGCTTACACTTGTATTAAAGTCGGAAGGGGTATTATTAAAAAGTTTATAGAATGCGCTCCTTTATTGTATGTAACGATTATTTTTTCGAATTTCACTCGCTTTAGGATTTTAATAAAAAATCTCGAAATCAAATTACTACTACTTCATGCTACCTCAGGATTTTACACACCCATTTTTTCTTTTACTTTAGGTTAAGTTAGGTTAGGATCTTCTACAACAAAGTAGTAGCTATTTTGCTTGTAGGAGGACAGTGATACAAAAGATAGCACCGAATAGCAGCGAACGTAATTCTTATATATATATATATATATATATATATATATATGTATATATAATATAATGTATATATATATATATATAATATATATATATATGTGTGTGTGTGTGTGTTTGTGTTTGTGTTTGTGTTTGTATATGGTGTCCCAAAGTGAATATACCAGATACAAATATTACTGGTTGTTATTTTTATAGGTATCGAAAAAATTTAAAAAATCACGTGATAAAGGTGTTTTTTAATTTTCTTAGTTATTTACATTTCATATGTAAAAAATAAAGATTTTCATGTGAAATGTGTGATTAAATACAAAAATTATAAAATGAAGCTAATGCGCACATACCTACTAGACTTGCGCAGCTGTTGTACTCTGTCCTCAAATGTCACAATTTTAGGTCGTTAAATGTGTGGGCAACGATCCATAGAGGGGTGGCATTTTTAATTAAAGCTTAATAGGCTCTTGCTACTCTAGAGTACAATTTAAGTTTCATCTCCCTGTTCGTTGCCATGTTCTTAGAAGTGAATAAGATGACAACTCCTATAGAGAAGGCAAAAATTATTAAGTTGGTGCACGAAAATGGTTCGAGTGTCGTTGCTCAAAAATGCATTCGACGTGAAATGAACAAGCCACCACCTGAAAAAAACAACGTACGAAGATGGGTTGATCAGTTTGAGAAAACTGTAACTGTACTGAAAGGGAAATCTCCTGGAAGTCCGAACAAATCTCTACAAAAAAGAATGAATGCAGTTCGTGAAGCATTTACCAGAAGCTCTAAGAAGTCAATTAGGAGAGGAGAGGTTAATTTGAACATACCGTGCTCCTCTGTCTTTCATAAAGAAATGCATTTTAAAGCTTACAAAGTGCGGCTGCTCCAGCAATTTTTAGAGGAAGATTATAAAACCAACTCGCTCATCTTTTCTGGGTCATTTGTGTATTCATTTACTCTATCTTTTAACGGACCAATACTCTCTTTACATTTCATTTTTCTTTCCCCAGAGGCGTAAAAGTATTTGGGGTTATTTTTTGTTTCTGCTACCTTGATTTCCTCCTCGTTATTCTTGTGGATGAATAATTGTTTTAGATCCCGTTCTATTTGGTGTAGCTTTTTCTAAGTTTGAGTCTCCTTGCTACGTTTTCTTATTCGTCTCTTCGGAACATGCTTCAACAATGTAGGTTTAGTTTCGTTTTCTATTATAAGTAGTATTTTCTCTGGAGTTTTTTCGCAGAGTGGCAATTCCCAATTCTACTCCCATTAATTCTGAATTTACGCTTGCCGAATCTATGATACTTTCATTGAATTCATGTTTAATTCTTCAAATATTCCTTCTGTCTCTCTAGGACAAATTTTGGTCTTTTGGCTTCAGATTTTATTTGTTTCGATTAGTTTATGGTCAGAAAAATTGGTCTGCGTTACATTTTTATTTATCATGTCATTGTTATTTTTCAAAAATAAAATTAAGAAAAAAGTTGTTTTTCGAGTCGCTATACGTATTTCCTGGGTAAGGGCATAATTTTCCATAATATCTAATAACAATATTTTCTGAGCGTTGTCTTTTATATTGTTACCGTGGAACTTCTCAACATATATAACGTCATCATTTTTGTTTTGTTATGAAGTGAAAGTTAAAATCCCCATAAATTAATATGCTTTGGGACCTTTTCCAGTTTGTGTACCGTTTTTCATATAATTTATTTTTGCTTTATAAGGCTAACTAACGAAAATATCATGACCTAACCTAACCAATCGTCAAGGGCGTACAGTTAACCTAACGATTGGTTAGGTTAGGTCGTGATATTTTCGTTAGTTAGCCTTATAAGCCTAACTAAAGAAATTGATATTATCACTCATTTTTGATCTGAAAAGAAGCAAAAATAAATTATATGAAAAACGGTACACAAACTGGAAAAGGTCCATGCTTTGTGCTGTTAATTGATTTCAACGTGTTTTCATTTTCATTTGTAGCAAATTGAAATTAATTTTTTATGGTGTTTGATGGTCTATACACGTTCAAAATTATTAAATTTAGTTTTTTAATTCTAAAATAAGGATTTCAACTATGCTTCGAATTTCAGTTGCTTACCTTCACTTCATCTGTGTGTGGTTTTTTTTTTTTTTCACATAAATACAACGGTCTCTTTCTCCGTAAATCTATCCCTTCTACTGTAGTCCTTTATTGCTATTTTCGTGTCTTGGATGCAATTTTCACGTTCTTTTTTTCGCACCGATGCAAGTATGTTCCGTTAACCACATGATATGATATCCGTGTTGATTTCCAGAGTTAGATTTTGTAGGTATCGCAATTTCCAATCTGTTTCGACAGTATACATACCTCGTATATTTTTATAAAGTAATTTAGAAGTTTGATAGTTTCGGTGTTTGGTAGAGCTTAGAGTCGTGCGCAAGCGGCTGCAGCTCTACCCACATAAGCTTCAAATTGTTCAGCATATAACATGTGAAGATATTAACAAAAGGAAACATTATGCTATGCACAATGTATCTAATGCATCTAAATGTTATAATTCACATATATCATATGAAACTTTATGTATGACATTGACTATTTACTGTGTGAATATTACATTGTTTGCATCATTCAATAAAAAATTATAAGGTTTCAAAGTTGTTTCATTTCGAATGGGACACCTGGTGTATTATATATTATATATATATATATATATATATATATATATATATATATTAGGGTGATTCATATCAGTATTGCAATTTTTTTTTAACTTTTATGTGGGTACCCCTACATTTTGTTCGTTCTTTTGAGAAAAGTCACAGGTTTCATAGCATCTAAACGAATTTTAGAGATCGCTACCAGCCATTGAAATTTGCACCCTCTGGCAATCTTGCTACTTGACCAAAATCTACAAGTTAAAAATTTATTGGGACACAGCTAATCGTAGAGTTAACCAATTTGAATATTGTTGTTCTCCATTACTTGTCTTAAAGCAAGAAAATTTTTATCTTCTAACATTGGAGGTTCATTATTCAATGGAGATGTTAACAAAAGGAAACTACAACAAACAAGACAAATTAGAATACACTTTTGAAAGTAGCAAAAAAGTGTATCCATGACGTTTAGAATCTATGAAAATATTCATTGTTTTGAAATAAAGCAACTTTCATGATGCAATACATGATTTAATCAAATATTTACAAAAACAAAGTGGAATTCCAACAAAACTAATCTATATCTTTTACATGATTTAGTTCGTCACTCATCAGATAGCAGATCACTTCATAAATGCACCTTTCAATCAGGATAGCTTTACCGGTATTCTTTGACTATCAACGGGAGAAATTGTTTTTGTTCCTAGTCATTTGTCAAAAGTTTATTGTATTCATCTATTAGTACTACTCATCGTTCTGCAGTGTCATAAACAACCCTTATGCACTGGACAGTAGCCTTAATAGAATTGTTTGTGCTGTCGTTATTCCACTTTTTGACATCTTTGTCTAGGAAGTCCAAAGGCATCCTTGTATTCGAAGAACCTACGAGTATTAGAAGTAACAGTCTTCCAATTTCCTATGCTGAATCATTGCAGAGTCCAGATTGACACGTTTCATTGAGTGCTCATCTACTTGGGTTTATATTTTGTGTCAGCAGATACTTCGTCATCAAAGAGAGTGCAACCAGTTCCTCAGACAAGTATCAGAGATGCCCAAAAAATTTCTTTAGAGCGACAACTGAAATGGTTTTGTTTTGGTCTTTGTACCTGTCAATATTTTTCAGAAGTTGAAGATCTTGTCGAGGAGCAGAAGATGCTGCTATTGCTGTGAACCAAGCCTTCACATACAACCGAACAACAAAAATGCAGATGTCTCTCAATCATTTCTCCTCTCTTGCGATCAACTTCAATTGTCTCCTAAACATCCAGATCTTCAGGGAATAGATAACTTTGGCCATCCATCTAGCACGATGAAAACCTGCTGGAGACTTAAAAAGATTCCTTTTGTTGGTGTTCCTCTCAGGAATATGATTGTAAGTTTCAGGAATTCACTATAATTGTCCCGAATTTGGAAATGTTCTCGCCGACTTAATGCAAATGTTGTTATTTCATCCCTTATGTTAGCAACTTCATGCAAATGTATCAGATAATGCTGTCTGGTAGTCGATGTGAGTGATTGTCTGATTGATGATCACTTACTTTGGAACCGTTTCAAAAGGATGATTTCAAGACCTTTTGAAGACACTAGAGAGATAGACACATGCTGGAGATAATGCTTGAAGCAGTTATGACAACATGCTAGCCACAACATATCTTTCCCCATCTTTTGTTCAAAGAGAATGCAGGCTCCAATTTTTAGGCCAGTATTGGCAGCAGCTGTTTCAAAGCTCATGTAGTTAACATGATTGCAGATTCCCCAAGCCAATGTTTCATAAACAGCTGAGGCTGATGAATCACCAGTTCCTGATGAAAGTTTGGGAACACCAAGCAGCTGATCAACACCTTCGCCAGAAACTAATATAAGAAGATAGTTAACAGTTGTCTTCTCCGTTATATCCTCCAATAGTTTCCCAGCCCAGTGTATAGTTAAGGGAACTTGCGGCCTAAACTCTTCAAATTCTCAGCAATCTTTTGTCGACACTTCAGTCTTTCTCGCCGAATGGAATAACTGACGCTGTATTCTGCTGGATTATGACCAAGACTTTGAATTGTGGGTGTCAGCACAAGTGTTGCCGTTCGATCACTCAACTTGGCTACATCTAGGCAAGCGGGCAATTTATCATCTAATAACTTTTTTCTTTCTTCTGGCTTTGCAGCTGAAGTAGATGGCTCAGACTCGCCACCAATGGCACCAAGTGTTGTCTCTCTCTATCAACTGATTTACTTCTATTTCAGTTTCAGATGAGGACTCTGAGGAGAACACAAAGCTAACCTTTTCTTCACGCTGTCTCTTATTTTCCTTTTCTTGCGCAATTCTTTTCTTACTGTAAATGTCGGCTATCTTTTTGCTAACGTTTTCTCTTTCTTGGCTAGTGCTCGGTCTACACCTCCCATCTTACCTCGTCTTCCTTTCTCACGTTGAGCAGCAAGGAACTCTCGTTCTTCATCAGTTTTGATCATCTTCAAGGCATCAGCATGACCAAAGTCAAATAAACCTAAGTCTGTCTTCCAATTTCCCTCTTTGTCTTAATTTCTCTGAACGTGTGTCTTTGCTCCTTCGTTTTCTTCAGTTTTTCCCACTCTCTGAACATGGTTTCAACTTTATCCACCACATGCTTCTTAAACTTAGTTGGTATCTAGTTGAAATTATTGAAGATAATTCTGCTATAACACCCAAAACTACAAAAAAGTAGGAACAAAATACTCAGTCACTCAACAACTAAGTCCTTCATGAAGTAGAAAAATTTCCCATCTGGTAGCGACCCCTAAATATAATCCAAAAAGAAAAAACTTCACCTGAAATACGTTTTTTATGAAATGGAACAAGATTATGGGGTGCCCCTCTCAAAAATCAAAATTTCAAAAATTTGAATCACCCTAATATATATATATATATATATATATATATATGGGCTACGTCGTGGCCAATGTCGTAACACCGCTTCCCGGAGATCAGCGAAGTTAAGCGACATTGGGTCTGGGTAGTAGTTGGATGGGAGACCGTCCTCTGCGCCAAGATTATGTAGCGACCTGTGGTTCGGATTCCACGTAAAGCTGTAGGTCCCCTCCCGTCATATGACCTTAGATGTTGCGGAGGAGGTTAAACAACCCCAATTACAAAAAAAAATATATATATATATATGTGTGTGTGTGAGAGTGTGTGAGAGAGAGAGAGAGAGAGAGAGAATTGTAGTTAAAAATGTAGGATTTTGGAGTTGATCGGGACTGTTCAATTGCTTTCGGTGGAGGGAAAATGTGTCACTTCGTCATGAAGTCCTTTGCCATAAATGATAACTAAAATGATTAACTCTGATGGCGGGTCTGTCTTGAGAAATTTGCGTTTTGGTTCTTCTCATTTAATTCAATTTTTTTTTTTTACATTATTTTCATTTTTGTTTCATTTCATTTTTTTTTTTTTTTTTATCTTCAGTTTCATTTTTTCAATTTTTATTTTTATTTTCATCTTTGATTTCCATTTTTTTCAATTTTATTTTAATTTTTCATTTTCAGTTTTTCTTTTTTTCAATTTTTATTTTTATTTTCACCTTTGATTTCCATTTTTCAATTTTATTTTAATTTTTTCATTTTCAGTTATCTCCCATTTTTTTTTTTTCACTTTCATTTTCTTCTTTCGATTTACGTTTGGATTTTTTTTTTCACATTCATTCATTTCCCTTTCAAAATTTTAAAAAAAAAATTAGTCATTTATTTTTTTATTCTTTATTATAATTATTAATAATTATTATAATTTATAATTATTAATTATTATTAAATAAATAAATATAAAATTTTATTTTTCAAAGTCTAAATTTAAATTTTTATTTCAGTTGGTTTCTGAAAAAGATTTTTTCTTGTTTTTTTTTCTTTTGCATTCCAAAATCCATAAAAGTGACATTCATTTCTGACGTTTCAATATTTGAGATTCCTCATCTTCAAGGCATTGTGGATACCGAAGCCCTGAAAATGATGTAGTACGATGGCATAATATGACTTATCGCCGTATTCACTATATATATATATATATTATATATATAATATATATATACACGGTGAACCAAAAGTAGGTGGACAGTAGGTTGAATACGGTTTGTGTTATATTATATTATAACTATGGTGTTCATTATAACTATGGTGTTTGTGTTATATTATATTAAATATTATAACTAAATTTATTTAAATTTTATTTTGTATTATAGTATACAAAAAAATTAAATATGTATTCTCAAAATAAACGTTATCATTTACTGTCCACCTACATTTGGTTCACCCTATATATATACAGGAAAATGTTCATTGACAAAACATTAGTCTATATCAGGGATTCTTAACCTGGTGCTCGCGAGCACCAAAGTGCTCTTTAAGTTGTGTACAGTGCTCTTCACCATCACCTAAAACTTTGCTTGTGAGCACTATAGTGAAGCCCTTGACCCCTCCTGCCTCATAAAAAGCAATTTATTTTATCAAACGTAGCAATGAATGTTTAATGTGCATGAAAAGGTTAAGAAACCCTGGTCTATATGATAAATATTATTAATAATACAAATTGACAACAGGATACGATAAAAATTCAAATACTAAGGATAGAAATACAATTAATGATAAATAGTAATGTCGAAGTTAAGTGGACCTACAGACAAACGTTGTTTTCATACCATGAATTTCATAGCTTGGAAGACATAGCGCAGGACTGATGAAAAGTTTGGATAATCGGGTTGGCTGATTTTTTAATTCTTTGCATAACGCTGTATTGAGCACGTTACTTCCGGGAACTCGAGACATTGTGGTTAGCAACATTTGCGAAGCTGTCTCAGAAACTATGTAGAAAGGCATGCAGAGAGATTTAGAGCTTTATATTACACTATAAGTAAACAATCGTTAAAACTGCATTGAACTCGTTCATTTGCGTTCAGTTTACATTAACGCGTCTTGTTAAGTCTATTGGTTTGTTCAGTTTTGTAACTCTTTTAATAACGTGTTAATAATATATTAACAGTTTAATATTTTAATAATATAGTGAGATACCTTACATTATACATTAGCAAGAGCCAATAGGAGAGCGAGAATGAGGCTGGAGCGTGAATTAGCCAATCAGCGCCATGCATGCAACTGTCCGTGTTTGTTTAAATGTAAACGCTCCATTATGCGTTTACTAATGTTTTACCCCCTTGTACGCATTTAAATTAAGCCCTTATCTTATTGTTTTCTATATGATCTTTATCTCGATGTCTCAAGAAGCGTAACTTTGCAAAAGCGCGAAAGTTTTACTCTATATCTATCTATCTATCTATCTATCTATCTAGCTACAAAAGCACTAAAAGCAAACGTAAAAGGAACTTTCCATCCTGTTTATTATGAATGATGTATACCCCTTTAAAAATGAATATCCATTAAATATAAAATTTAGAATGAAAAGGTTTTTTTTCTACGTGTTTTTCAAGCCCAAACAAAATGTTTCCTTTTTTAGTGACAAACTCCACTCACGGTAGCTTTTTTTCATTGTCCAAAACTCTTCCCTTTATACAAAATCAGGTATAGATTTACCCCAAAAGTTTGAAATGTTTCAAACGTTGTGACCTGAATATCATCTCGTTTTCCAGCTGAATTCTATGTGTATATATGCGCTCTATCTATCCATCTATCTATCTTTTTTTATATCTGTTTATCTACTCACCTATGTCTCTTTTTTTTTTTTCTATCTCTATTATATATATATCTCTTTCTATCTCTCTGTTTATCTATCTTTTTATGTTATGTGTCTCCGTCGTGCTATCCATCTAAATAACGTAATTTTAGATGGACGCCTGAACGGGTCTCAAACACACACCCAAACATGTTCTGCACACTCGCGTCAGGCATTATTCGTGAGAAATTCGGGCTTTCAAAGATGGAAATGGAGTTTTTTGTGACTACGAGTCTTTAGGTAAAATTCAGAATATATTTTTTTTTAATATTTTACCAGATTGTATTTTTGGCGAAATGTGTGATTTATCCTAAATTTTACGGTATGAGAGAGTGTACTTGCGTGAAAGATATATATATATATATATATATATATATATATATATATATATATATATATATATATCTATGTATGTATGTGTATATTGTCTTTAGTAGTATGTGGTGCAAAATAAAAGCAGATATACAGCCAATGTCTTCAGGGACATTTGGTAGAATTGAACATTTCAAGTTAATTGATAGTCCAAAGTCAATTCATTCGATCGTACCAATAATTTATTGCCCTCGTTCCAGTCATGTATGGAGGAATTAATTGGTGAGACTCTCCTCTGAGGTCAGAACAAAAGGGCGAAATCGCTTTTTTAAAACACCGTTTTCCTGTGATTGTTTTAGGATGCATGGTCTGGTCTTTTTTTTTGTGTTTTTTTGCTGTTTTTTTTTTTTAGAGGGTGGGGCGTGAGGTGCTGCGTTAAATGAATTAGATTGATAAATTAATTGGATTTATTAGCTTAGAAAATATCATATATATATATATATATATATATATATATATAATTAAAGGATGCTGGAATCCCTTTGATTAAGTCTTATAGCCTCCATTCCAAGATAATTCCTTGTTGGAACTGTTTTATCGCTCCTTCTTGAAGGAAATGCAGGCCAAGTACCATTTATCTGAATTAGAGTCGAACCGGAGCTCGGTCTAAAGCGGCCAAAGGACGACGCTGACAACGAGATTCGTTCAAACCTCGAAAGTTTAATGCGAATCTGATCTAAATCACGATAACGGATAATTCCGTTAACGCAATTAAGAATCGTCGATTGGAAATTGCAGCTTTGAAGCAGATGCATTATCAAGATTTGCAATAGTTTAAGTTTTTGGTCAGTTTTAACCTGACGCCAATGGGAGTCCCTCGGATGAAGTGAATGAAAACTCCAATGGATTTCGGTTCTTTAAATTAAAAGACTTTGTTTAGAAGTTAAAAACGGGTTCTATTTTGGGCACAAATTTGCCAAAAGAAAGCTTAAAATGCCCTTACGGTTTGCCCTATTTGTCATTTCCAGTCGTGTTTCATTATAGTTTGTTTATCAGTGTTTATATCATGTCTTCCTTCGAGGATAAAGTGTAGCGGTATTCCACTCAGTGATGATTACGGATCCAATGCAGTAGCCTCCTGTTTCTTTAAGTTGCCGGCTCAGTAATTATATTGGACATCCCGAAAACGATATTTGAAAATGTTTCATTCGAGCCACCTACGTGTTAATGTTCAAAAGGAAATTATAAATAAAAGTAGTGTGTGGAGATGATATCGTTTTTTATTTCAGATTATCTGAGCGTATGATAAAGCTAATCACAATATTTTATTCAGAAAGATATGATAAAGGAATATCCAAATTATTATTTCGGATTTAATGAGATTTCGTCATTCGGAATTTCTAAAATTCAAAACAGAAATGGATTGTCAGGATATTTTCGGTTAACTTGCAGAGTAAATCACGGCCTCCTCCTCCTCCTCCTCCTCCTCCTCCTTCCTTAATTTGCATGTTGATAGATTCATTACTTAGTTTAATAATGTTCAGTAAATATTCTCCGTTACGAGAAGCTGAAGACCTTATAATATAGGCCGAAAGCTCTTGCTTTAGCTAGTAAATCCATTTCTTATTGTGGCTTTACTCCTTTAGTTTAATAACGGTAGAGTATAAAATGCCTCTATTGTTGCGCCAAAGCAGCTTCCTTGATGAGGAGAAATTTTAGTTTCTGTGCTTGTCAAATGAAGATCATTCCTTATCGTATATATTTTGGACTGACATTTATGGGTAATACTTATGATCTAGTTATGTAAATGAGGCCAGAAAACGTGTATATTTGCTTCATAAGAGTTTAAGGGCTTTGCCTGACCCACCTCTGAGTCATTCGGCATCGAAAATGCTTGCCAATCACAAAGCCTTGAGCTTGTCTGCGATGCACAGACGTGTTGGTAAATTCAGTATACGAGTACAGTGGCCTACGGATCACCGATTTGGTGTGGCTAAGAAAGTAGGCTTACTATAATTACTGAATAAAATTGAAATGAAATATTAGGGGTCACCAATTTGGGCCTATTGCCCAAATAAACAATACTTAATAAGGAGAGAGAAATTACTTTGTTGTTTTGTGTTTAATTAGGAAAATAAATCAATTATTTGTTGACAGCAATTAACAGTTCAATAAAGGTATTTATAATGATTAATAATTATATAACGGCATTTATACTTTGCTAAAGATGACTGGTTCTTAGCAATAAGGAATGGTTGTACATACTAATTGTTAAGTAAATACGCTAATTCAAATAGGCTAATGAGATATGCAAAGTGAACACAGAATAAATAATGAAGCCTATTGATAACTGAAATAATGTAAATACAGTACGGCACAGTAAATGGATTAGGTCGGAAAAATGCAATGCATAAAGGGAGCACATAAACAATCGGATGCGAAATAAGTGAGTTATATGAAAGAACACAATAACAGGGTGATACAAAAACTACGGTATTGGTACAACACTTGAATAGGCCTACTGCGGTCTTAACGGGAGAGTTAGTTTGCACGGTAATGGAAACACTTTTAGGGCCTACGTGATTAGGCAGAGCTTGCCGAATCACAACGTAACTAAAACACTATAAGCCGAGTAAGGGCCGCAGAAGCTTACCGAGATGATGAGTAACTCTGGAGATTGAAGACCTACGTGAAGGGTTGACCGTATTGCGTTTCCCGAAGATTTGTTTCGCCCTATGTGACTTTGGAGACTGTAAGCCAAGGTGACGGTTTGCCCGTATTGCGTTGCGCTGAAGATGACCTTGGAGACTGTAGGCCTAGGTGAAGGAGGATGTGCTGAGGGTCTGGGCTTCGAAGGACTGGCCTTACCGGCAAAAGGATGAGTGTTGAGGGCCACTAGAGACTTCTTGCGAAGGGGCCAACTGCAAACGCCTACAGCAGTGATGTTGTTTCTTGCGGGATGGAATTGTAGAGTCGCCTCTAGTGTTGCTTCGTTTCTTGTATGGTTGAGTGTGACTTGAAGGACTGAGGCCAGCTGAGGTCGAAGCGGCGTTATGTGAGGCGAGATTCACGAGGAGAAGTAAAGGGCAGAATGTTTGTTGTTTTTTTCTGTTTAAGGTGATTCAACCCTGCTGGATTATTGACACCATTTTTTTTTTTTGACTCCCCGAAGGAAGGTAGAAAAGGAAGAAAGAAGAGAAAGAAGAAAAAAAAAAAAATGAGAGCGAGTTTCAGTGAACTCTGACTTTTATAGGCTCGTAAGACGATAACTTTTCGCGGGTCTTTTTGGGAAAAACACGAGCGTCCTTTTGTTTCTCTCTCTTTGACGAACCACGTGTGTTTTTCGATTCCTGATGATTCCAAGATGTCTGCGAACGGTGGGGAAAAGAAATTTGTTTGTCTGCACTCTGCACGAGTACAATGCAAATGATCCCAAACTCGCATAGTATGGTAACTATAGTAACGGTTTCCAAATTGTAGTACGCGATTCTGTTGTTGAATTAAATAAAAATTAAATATATAACAATGAACTATACACTTTTGTGTTACCTGCCTCGTTTAATTATTATATATAATGCTGTTTAATTACACATGCTTGTAAAATAACGGTAATGTATACAGTAGGTCTGCCCTGCAAAAACTATAAATGTGGTGGTACGGTAAGTTTTCTATTTGGCTGCGGGTGGTACGGTAAGTTTTCTATTTGGCTGCGGGTGGTACAGAAGAGAGAGTGAGTTCGGGACATAACCCCCACCACACCACCCTGATCTAAAGTTTTCCCAGGAATTTAGCAATCCTGTAATGCGTTCTGAAAATATTTGTATTTCGCTTGACCTAACGATTCTTAGCTGCATTTTGGGATCTCGGAATTTCAATGTAGACTTAGTGCAACTCCCTTATTTGTATAGGACTGATAATGATGGTCCACAAAGGGCCCTGGGTGGAAAAGGGCTTTATTTCCTTTGCTCAAATATTTTTCTCGAGTGAATTACAAGTTTATTGTAAACGTAGAAGTTCTTAAAGTATCTTGGATGGGGGAGAGAAGGGGGGGAGGGTTGCTTTTTGATTTGTAGAGTCATATTAGATTTCACGTTAGATTTATATGGTTTTAATAATCAGTGCGAAAGGAATAGAAACTGGTAAAGCGCTCAGGCCAAATAATGTGGCTACATTGCGCTGACCTCCTGGATTATTAACACTAGTACCATCGGGAGTAGAACCCCCGACCTTTATATGGAAACGTTGTTTCCCATTGAATTACGGGCGCTGGCGTCAACATGGTATACCCTGAACTTAGTTAATTAAAGGCGCAACGTTTTGTCATTTCTGCTTTTTAAAATAAAATCAAAGTATTTGATAGGGAAACGGAGCTTACAGATGAAAAGAAGGACCAACACAACAGCAAACATTTTCGTTTATTTTTTATACTTCAGACGTTTCGCAAATCTTTTGTCATCATCAGTGAATTATAAGTCTTAAAACCTTAAAACAAAAATTAAAATCATTAAAATTACATCAATACAAAAGAAAATTAAAATCATTAAATTAAATTAAATTAAAATTACCTCAACTGGTAAATACACAATGTTTACGTCAACCTCCATATTTCGCCCGAATATAAGACGACCATCACTTTGTGGTAAGGTGCCAACAAATTTTGCTTGAAATTTAAAAAATGCCACATACTACTGTAATCATCGGTATGTAACATTTTTAATAATCATACTTAAAAAAATGATTTGTGGAAACAGGAAACAAAAACTTGGCAAACAAAATGTTTATTCATAAACAATGATGGTATAACCTGGAAAACAAAGCACTTCTGACAGACACGTTCAGTCCTGGCGTCTTCGGTTACCGGATAGTAAGTAGGTAACAAGTAAATATCGTATGACTTTGACTTAATTCGAATATTGTCCACAAATATAAGTAGTTCCATTTCTTAAGGTCGTGATGATGAACAAGAACCTCGTCTTGTATTCGGGCCAATACTATATTTATATATATATATATACCGGGTGCGGCATAAGTCGGCTTACCGAGAATAATGGAATCACCTTGTGAAGAATAATTAATATGTAGAAAGTCGAAGTGCTGCTATTGCGTGATGCATTATTAACTTCAGCAGCTATTCGAACGCTAATATTCTTTGTTGCATTTGCTCAATAAAATCATGTATTTGTCTTCTTTTTCCGAGGTCTTCCTTTTTCACCGTCGGCTTTTACTTTGTTCATTACACTCCCATTTTGCGAATGACGTGAGAGGGTTTTGCCCACGTGGAGAATGAAACTCCCATTTTGCGAATGACGTGAGAGGGTTTTGCCCACCGTGGAGAATGAAACTCCCATTTTGCGAATGACGTGAGAGGGTTTTGCCCACCGTGGAGAATGAAACTCCCATTTTGCGAATGACGTAAGAGGGTTTTGCCCACCGTGGAGAATGAAACTCCCATTTTGCGAATGACGTGAGAGGGTTTTGCCCACCGTGGAGAATGAAACTCCCATTTTGCGAATGACGTAAGAGGGTTTTGCCCACCGTGGAGAATGAAACTCCCATTTTGCGAATGAGTGAGAGGGTTTTGCCCACCGTGGAGAATGAAACTCCCATTTTGCGAATGACGTGAGAGGGTTTTGCCCACCGTGGAGAATGAAACTCCCATTTTGCGAATGACGTGAGAGGGTTTTGCCCACCGTGGAGAATGAAATTCCCATTTTGCGAATGACGTAAGAGGTTTTGCCCACCGTGGAGAATGAAACTCCCATTTTGCGAATGACGTGAGAGGGTTTTGCCCACCGTGGAGAATGAAACTCCCATTTTGCGAATGACGTGAGAGGGTTTTGCCCACCGTGGAGAATGAAACTCCCATTTTGCGAATGACGTGAGAGGGTTTTGCCCACCGTGGAGAATGAAACTCCCATTTTGCGAATGAAGTGAGAGGGTTTTGCCCACCGTGGAGAATGAAACTCCCATTTTGCGAATGACGTGAGAGGGTTTTGCCCACCGTGGAGAATGAAACTCCCATTTTGCGAATGACGTGAGAGGGTTTTGCCCACCGTGGAGAATGAAACTCCCATTTTGCGAATGACGTGAGAGGGTTTTGCCCACCGTGGAGAATGAAACTCCCATTTTGCGAATGACGTGAGAGGGTTTTGCCCACCGTGGAGAATGAAACTCCCATTTTGCGAATGACGTGAGAGGGTTTTCCCACCGTGGAGAATGAAACTCCCATTTTGCGAATGACGTGAGAGGGTTTTGCCCACCGTGGAGAATGAAACTCCCATTTTGCGAATGACGTAAGAGGGTTTTGCCCACCGTGGAGAATGAAACTCCCATTTTGCGAATGACGTGAGAGGGTTTTGCCCACCGTGGAGAATGAAACTCCCATTTTGCGAATGACGTGAGAGGGTTTTGCCCACCGTGGAGAATGAAACTCCATTTTGCGAATGACGTGAGAGGGTTTTGCCCACCGTGGAGAATGAAACTCCCATTTTGCGAATGACGTGAGAGGGTTTTGCCCACCGTGGAGAATGAAACTCCCATTTTGCGAATGACGCGAGAGGTTTTGCCACCGTGGAGAATGAAACTCCCATTTTGCGAATGACGTGAGAGGGTTTTGCCCACCGTGGAGAATGAAACTCCCATTTTGCGAATGACGTGAGAGGGTTTTGCCCACCGTGGAGAATGAAACTCCCATTTTGCGAATGACGTGAGAGGGTTTTGCCCACCGTGGAGAATGAAACTCCCATTTTGCGAATGACGTGAGAGGGTTTTGCCCACCGTGGAGAATGAAACTCCCATTTGCGAATGACGTGAGAGGGTTTTGCCCACCGTGGAGAATGAAACTCCCATTTTGGGAATGACGTGAGAGGGTTTTGCCCACCGTGGAGAATGAAACTCCATTTTGCGAATGACGTGAGAGGGTTTTGCCCACCGTGGAGAATGAAACTCCCATTTTGCGAATGACGTAAGAGGGTTTTGCCCACCGTGGAGAATGAAACTCCCATTTTGCGAATGACGTGAGAGGGTTTTGCCCACTGTGGAGAATGAAACTCCCATTTTGCGAATGACGTGAGAGGGTTTTGCCCACCGTGGAGAATGAAACCCATTTTGCGAATGACGTGAGAGGGTTTTGCCCACCGTGGAGAATGAAACTCCCATTTTGCGAATGACGTGAGAGGGTTTTGCCCACCGTGGAGAATGAAACTCCCATTTTGCGAATGACGTAAGAGGGTTTGCCCACCGTGGAGAATGAAACTCCCATTTTGCGAATGACGTGAGAGGGTTTTGCCACCGTTGAGAATGAAACTCCCATTTTGCGAATGACGTGAGAGGGTTTTGCCCACCGTGGAGAATGAAACTCCCATTTTGCGAATGACGTGAGAGGGTTTTGCCCACCGTGGAGAATGAAACTCCCATTTTATTGGCTATTTGTCTCTCTAGTTCTTCATCAAAAAGGTATTAATTAATCTTGAATCTATTTTCGTATGATATTTCCTTTGCAAGAGCCATTATATAGAGATATCCGTAAGAGAAGGGTACAATGTTACCAATGTTCAGGTGCAGGTTTCACGAGTTAAATTACATTTTTGAAGGAAAATGGGATAAAATGTATAAATACAAATAACAGAAAAACATTCTAACGAATAGTATCAATATTTCCGTGAACATAAACAATTCTTTTAATGAAAACGTGATGTCACCATTAAATACAATTCCTTTCAATATTGATTAATTGCTCGTAAGTCTTCATGTAATAAAACACCACATTAGAAAGATCCTTAATTGGACAGACATATCATTTTACTTGCTATAACGTATAAAAAGAATTAAAAGAAGCCTATTATTATTACATAATCAGCATTTTAAAAAGTGTTTCCATAATTTTGAACACCATTGTGTGTGTGTGTGTGTGTATATAGTGTTACTTTGTGAGTTCGAACGACGGTTCAGGATCGACCTGCGGCCGAACCTTCTGCAGCATCCCGCCTCATTTGAGGGATTTGGTGAAGGGAGGAATTGCTGTCTGATCTCCTCCTGCCTTCGTAGCCAACCACGCATGGTTAGTCGGGGACTTCGCACAGGAATCTGTTCAGCTAGCTCTTGAAATTATTCAGGTCGGTATGCTGGAGATTCCTCACTTCTTTTGGTAGGACATTGAAAAGTTTGGGCCTCGTATCTGAGGATATTTTCCACCCTCGTTTTCATGGCCCCCTGTCCTACAGCAGCTGGGACAGTACAAAATCTGCCTCTTCTCTCATTCCAGTTTGTTTCTATTTCATTTCTAAAGGTAGGGACAAAGCCCTCAAGTATTTTCCATATGTATATTATTGTCTACCGCTCGCGTCTTCTTCCAGAGAGTAGAGTTTCAGGGATTGTAGTCGAGACCAGTAGTCGTCACCTTTCATTTCCTCTACGAGTATCTTAGACGTAAAAGTTCTTTGTATAGCTTCAATGTTCGCAATGTCTCGTTTTCTGTATGGGCTTGTGAGTGCTGAGCAGTACTCAGTTATTGATAGGACTAGACTCTTCCATAATTTGTGTGTATATATATGTGTATATATATATATATATATATAATATATATATATATATAATATATATATATTATATATATATATATATATATGGAACGCCTTATTGATTTAAAACTCTAAAAAATGAAATTGCTACACCCGCTATACTGGATATGCAGAAGATCCCTGGATACTGAAGGAATTACCGAATATCCTGAAAAGAGCAAACATTGTCCGTATATATAAAGGAGGGATAGATCTCAAGTAAAGAACCATAGATCAGTGTCACTGACGTCCCATCTCACCAAAATATTTGAAAAATAGAGAGAAAAACTATGACTTCTTGAGACACTGAAAAGATTCAATGAGAACCAGCACGGATTCCGATCAGGAAGTTCATGCTTATCACAACTAATAAAGTACTATAACAATATCCTAGACGCACTTGAAAACAATGAGAATGAAACTCCCATTTTGCGAATGACGTGAGAGGGTTTTGCCCACCGTGGAGAATGAAACTCCCATTTTGCGAATGACGTGAGAGGGTTTTGCCCACCGTGGAGAATGAAACTCCCATTTGCGAATGACGTAAGAGGGTTTTGCCCACCGTGGAGAATGAACTCCCATTTTGCGAATGACGTGAGAGGGTTTTGCCCACCGTGGAGAATGAAACTCCCATTTTGCGAATGACGCGAGAGGGTTTTGCCCACCGTGGAGAATGAAACTCCCATTTTGCGAATGACGTGAGAGGGTTTTGCCCACCGTGGAGAATGAAACTCCCATTTTGCGAATGACGTGAGAGGGTTTTGCCCACCGTGGAGAATGAAACTCCCATTTTGCGAATGACGTGAGAGGGTTTTGCCCACCGTGGAGAATGAAACTCCCATTTTGCGAATGACGTGAGAGGGTTTTGCCCACCGTGGAGAATGAAACTCCCATTTTGCGAATGACGTGAGAGGGTTTTGCCCACCGTGGAGAATGAAACTCCCATTTTGCGAATGACGTAAGAGGGTTTTGCCCACCGTGGAGAATGAAACTCCCATTTTGCGAATGACGTGAGAGGGTTTTGCCCACCGTGGAGAATGAAACTCCCATTTTGCGAATGACGTGAGAGGGTTTTGCCCACCGTGGAGAATGAAACTCCCATTTTGCGAATGACGTGAGAGGGTTTTGCCCACCGTGGAGAATGAAACTCCATTTTGCGAATGACGTAAGAGGGTTTTGCCCACCGTGGAGAATGAAACTCCCATTTTGCGAATGACGTGAGAGGGTTTTTGCCCACCGTGGAGAATGAAACCCCATTTTGCGAATGACGTGAGAGGGTTTTGCCCACCGTGGAGAATGAAACTCCCATTTTGCGAATGACGTGAGAGGGTTTGCCCACCGTGGAGAATGAAACTCCCATTTTGCGAATGACGTGAGAGGGTTTTGCCCACCGTGGAGAATGAAACTCCCATTTTGCGAATGACGTGAGAGGGTTTTGCCCACCGTGGAGAATGAAACTCCCATTTTGCGAATGACGTGAGAGGGTTTTGCCCATTGTGGAGAATGAAACTCCCATTTTGCGAATGACGTGAGAGGGTTTTGCCCACCGTGGAGAATGAAACTCCCATTTTGCGAATGACGTGAGAGGGTTTTGCCCATTGTGGAGAATGAAACTCCCATTTTGCGAATGACGTGAGAGGGTTTTGCCCACCGTGGAGAATGAAACTCCATTTTGCGAATGACGTGAGAGGGTTTTGCCCACCGTGGAGAATGAAACTCCCATTTTGCGAATGACGTGAGAGGGTTTTGCCCACCGTGAAGAATGAAACTCCCATTTTGCGAATGACGTGAGAGGGTTTTGCCCACCGTGAAGAATGAAACTCCCATTTTGCGAATGACGTGAGAGGGTTTTGCCCACCGTGGAGAATGAAACTCCCATTTTGCGAATGACGTGAGAGGGTTTGCCCACCGTGGAGAATGAAACTCCCATTTTTGCGAATGACGTAAGAGGGTTTTTGCCACCGGGAGAATGAAACTCCCATTTTGCGAATGACGTGAGAGGGTTTTGCCCACCGTGGAGAATGAAACTCCCATTTTGCGAATGACGTGAGAGGGTTTTGCCCACCGTGGAGAATGAAACTCCCATTTTGCGAATGACGTGAGGGTTTTGCCCACCGTGGAGAATGAAACTCCCATTTTATTGGCTATTGTCTCTCTAGTTCTTCATCAAAAAGGTATTAATTAATCTTGAATCTATTTTCGTATGATATTTCCTTTGCAAGAGCCATTATATAGAGATATCCGTAAGAGAAGGGTACAATGTTACCAATGTTCAGGTGCAGGTTTCACGAGTTAAATTACATTTTTGAAGGAAAATGGGATAAAATGTATAAATACAAATAACAGAAAAACATTCTAACGAATAGTATCAATATTCCGTGAACATAACAATTCTTTTAATGAAAACGTGATGTCACCATTAAATACAATCTTTCATATTGATTAATTGCTCGTAAGTCTTCATGTAATAAAACACCACATTAGAAAGATCCTTAATTGGACAGACATATCATTTTACTTGCTATAACGTATAAAAAGAATTAAAAGAAGCCTATTATTATTACATAATCAGCATTTTGAAAAGTGTTTCCATAATTTTGAACACCAGTGTGTGTGTGTGTGTGTATATAGTGTTACTTTGTGAGTTCGAACGACGGTTCAGGATCGACCTGCGGCCGAACCTTCTGCAGCATCCCGCCTCATTTGAGGGATTTGGTGAAGGGAGGAATTGCTGTCTGATCTCCTCCTGCCTTCGTAGCCAACCACGCATGGTTAGTCGGGGACTTCGCACAGGAATCTGTTCAGCTAGCTCTTGAAATTATTCAGGTCGGTATGCTGGAGATTCCTCACTTCTTTTGGTAGGACATTGAAAAGTTTTGGGCCTCGTATTCTGAGGATATTTTCCACCCTCGTTTTCATGGCCCCCTGTCCTACAGCAGCTGGGACAGTACAAAATCTGCCTCTTCTCTCATTCCAGTTTGTTTCTATTTCATTTCTAAAGGTAGGGACAAAGCCCTCAAGTATTTTCCATATGTATATTATTGTCTACCGCTCGCGTCTTCTTCCAGAGAGTAGAGTTTCAGGGATTGTAGTCGAGACCAGTAGTCGTCACCTTTCATTTCCTCTACGAGTATCTTAGACGTAAAAGTTCTTTGTATAGCTTCAATGTTCGCAATGTCTCGTTTTCTGTATGGGCTTGTGAGTGCTGAGCAGTACTCAGTTATTGATAGGACTAGACTCTTCCATAATTTGTGTGTGTATATATATGTATATATATATATATATATATATATATATATATATATATTATATGGAACGCCTTATTGATTTAAAACTCTAAAAAATGAAATTGCTACACTCGCTATACTGGATATGCAGAAGATCCCTGGATACTGAAGGAATTACCGAATATCCTGAAAAGAGCAAACATTGTCCGTATATATAAAGGAGGGGATAGATCTCAAGTAAAGAACCATAGATCAGTGTCACTGACGTCCCATCTCACCAAAATATTTGAAAAATAGAGAGAAAAACTATGACTTCTTGGAGACACTGAAAAGATTCAATGAGAACCAGCACGGATTCCGATCAGGAAGTTCATGCTTATCACAACTAATAAAGTACTATAACAATATCCTAGACGCACTTGAAAACAATGAAAACTACAATGTCATTTACACAGATTTTGCTAAAGCGTTCGACAAATGTGATCATGGTAAAATGAAACATATGGGAATAACAGGCAAGGTGGGGGAAATGGATCTACCGTTTCCTCAGAGAACGTCAGCAAGTCGTAAAAATCCAAGGTATACCATCATCAGAATCGGAAGTACGCAGCTCAGTACCATGAGGAACAGTATTGGCCCCGCTCCTATTCATTATCATACTAACAGACATAGACAATGAAGTAACTAACAACAGTAGAGTAACATCCTTTGCAGACGATACAAAAATCATCAGAAAAAAATCAGTGATGCAGAAGAGGTGGAGGCCCTACAGAGGGACACGAACAGAACATACAAATGATCAGAAGACAACATGAAATTTAACACCAAGAAATTTCAGCTCTCGAGATATGGTAGAAATGAGGAGCTCAAACAGACAGCATATTATGCCCCAGATAGACAGGGTATTCAGAGAAGCCATCTAGGACGTTTTGGCGCCGACATTTTGGCGCTGGACGTTTTGGCGCCGCCGTTTGGGCGCCACCGTTTGGGCGCGGAGCCGGTTTGGCGTCACCGTTAATTAGTATTAAGTAGTAGTACTTGGTTATTAACCTGAAGTGCTGTCTGTCTTTTCAGATAAGTTGTGTTGTTGCTCTTAAGAGCATAAATGTCTGAAAATATATCAAGAAAGAAAGGGAAACAGAAGTTTTCACATAATGGATATTTGTATGTGTTTGATAAATGTAGCAAGCGCGACCCTTCGTTACTTTTTTGGCGGTGCGAGCAAAAGAGTCAGTGTATTATAAGGTGTATATATAATATGGGTACTTTTCCGTTATCTGCCCCATTGACGATTGGTTAGGTTCAGTCATGATATTTTCGTTAAAACTAACAAAAATATCACAACTTAACCTAACCAATCGTCACTGCCCGGTTAGGTCAACTGTACGCCCTTGACGATTGGTCAAACGGCGCCCAAACGGCGGCGCCAAAACGTCCCATTCCGTCAGAGAAGCAAGAAAGGGATAGATTTTGGGGTTATGATGACCGACGATGCGAAATTTGAGACACAAAATCAGATAGTGATAAACAAAGCAAAAAGAGTCGTGGGACAGGTACTGAGTACCTTTAAAAGAAGTGAGAAGAAAGTAAGGATTCCCCAGCTGAAAACACTGATCATACCAAAATTTGAATACTGCTCAATCTTGACGTCCCCATATAAAAGGAAGGAATTAATAAACTAAAAGAAATTCAAAGAAATTTCATAGCCAAGATTGATGGCTGCAAAGAACTCAACTACTGGGAAAGACTAAGTAAATTAAATCTGTATTTGCTGGAAAGAAGAAGAGACACCATAATTTACATATGGAAAATGATCGAAAAACTGGTACCTAACTTCAATCTAAGCCCAATTAACAGCCAAACAACACTCGAAAAGAGGAAAGGTGCAATATTTAGTGTTCCCAAACTAAAGGTCCGACAAGGAACACCCTCAACACTGAAGGAAAATAGCTTGGTTGTCAGGGGGCCAAGACTTTTTAGCCAGCTTCCAAAGGACCTTCGGTACGTCACAGGGGTCAAAGTTGAAATTTTCAAAAGACGACGATGTCTGGCTCAGGACGGTACCAGATGAGCCGCGTGTGCCTGACTATGTGCGCTGGAGATCGCAAGAAAACAACTCGCTCCTCCACCAAGGAGGGGCCACCAGCTTGACCTACGTGTGTAGAGGGACCAACGCACAGAACTGCTACGGGGTTATATATATATAATATATATAAGGGGTGGCAAACAATGATTGCCCTCCCCCCTGCACAGATGAAACTAATAGAGGTACAAAAAAACTGATTGTTGCATCTTTTGGACAATTTAATTCTACGTCTAAACAAAACCACTCAATAGTTGGTGTTGCCTCCTTGTGCTTGGCGAACGGCTTCAAGTTTGCAAGGGTAGAAGGTGAGGAGAGACTCGGAAAGGTCAGTGTCGTACTCAAGATTTCGGAGGATTGTTTCGATGTGCTGCTCTATGGTCCGGCGGCAGAATCGGGTGGCTGGTGGTTCAACAAGCATCAGGGATTCCACTTAGTTTTTCAGGATGGATCCCGAAAGATTCTGCCGCCGGACCATGGAGCAGCACATCGAAACAATCCTCCGAAATCTTGAGTATGACACTGACCTTTCCGAGTCTCTCCTCACCTTCTACCCTTGCCAACTTGAAGCCGTCCGCCAAGCACAAGGAGGCAACACCAACTATTGAGTGGTTTTGTTTAGACGTAGAATTAAATTATCTAAAAGATGCAACAATCAGTTTTTTTGTACCTCTATTAGTTTCATCTGTGCAGGGAGGGGGCAATCATTGTTTGCCACCCTTTATATATTCGGATGTACAGTATAAATGCACATATGAAACTATTTTGAGCTATATTAACACTTGCATTGTTATATCTGATGACCTCTCTGTAGAGGACATTTATCTAAAATAAGTACAGTAAACACACACACACACACACACACACACCACACACACACACACACACCAGACATGTGCACATTTCTGCATGAACGAGGAACCGACATTTTTAAATCTGTATTTCTAAAAAAATAATTAACGAAACCTAATTTAACCTGACCAGCCCTTCGTGCCTTCGAACCGAGAAGGGCGTGTGAGGTGTTTTTAACGCAGTCAAGGGTTCGAAGGTTATTTTTTGTTAGATCATTAAATACTGAAGTACTCGTTAATTTAATCTAACGCAGCGTAACGTAACCTAATTAGGACCAACATATCGTTTTTTCGACGATAAAAAAGTTTCGAGATTTTTTATGCAATCTTTTTAATGTACGATTACAGTTCCTTGTACGATTTACAGTGACATAAATAATGGTGAAGCTGAACTATTTATTTTTTTTTAATTTGGCCCTTAAGCTTTAGGCTTTACTGGGCTCTTGAACAATTAGTGAGCTGAACAAACTTCTTTTTTTTAAATCTGTAAAAATGTAACGAGTACAGTACAAAGTCTCAAAAAGTGAAAAAACATTTGAAAACATGCAGAAGACTCTAGCACAACATAGAACACAACACAACATCACTAGTGCGCTGAACCTCTAGTCCACTCCGGAGAGGGCGATCGGTTACCTGCGTGCCGCCGGCTTGCTCAATCAGCGTGGGCTGATCGGCTAAACAACAACAACAACAACAACAACAACAACAACTTGCGGAAGAGAAAATTTAAGAAATCGAAATAAAGTTGAAGAATGTGTAATGTTCCCTGTAATAGGTTTTATTTTATTTATATTTTTGTGGTACTTTCCTTTTGTACGAATCATTGTAATATTCTTTTAGTCATATTGAAGTTCATTATTTCTGATAAATTGGGATTCATTTTAGTTAAGTAACAATAGCTTTAATAATGATTTCTATGTTCCAAGGTGCAGTCCCCTGCAATAGTTCCGCTCCACCCTCTCCAAGATGTGGTAACAACGCAATTCCTCTTTCTACCCCTCCCCTCACTCCCCTCCTCTCGTCCTTCCCTCTCCTTTCGCTCCACCAAAAACGACGATATTACGAGATCAAACCGTCTACATGGAATCGCACAATAGCTGAAATTAATCATCATAATGTAGGAGAAGACAATACTTATTTGTCAGTGCTAATATTGAATCACGATATGACAAAAAGTATTGCATCACGAATGATCCCAAAATTCGAAGGACACTGTAATTCGGCGTGTCAGATTACGATTCGAATAGCATCCAATTTTAAATTGTGATTTGAACCCAGCGACGAAATATATTAAATAAATAATATATATTAATACATATGTAAAAATGAATAATTCAAACATTCATTTTTGCATAAAGTTCAAACTCGCGTGACACTCTAACTGTATATAAAATGCAAGTTTGGAAAAAATAATAATTTTCTTTCTATTTTAAATGCAAAAAAACTTTTTTTTTCCTACGTGAAGGTCAAATATGAAAATAAAAACCCACTTTAATAGACAGAGTTTATTTCCACAACAGTTTCGATGCCCACTGGCATCCTCCTCGGGTGGATACAGAAAACCGAATGAACCAAAACAAGAGGGAAAAGCAGTCCAGGGACCGACCGTTAAGAAATTCGCACCTAGGTTAGATCCCATTCTCCCGACACTGGAAGGGCATTTTCATTAAAGGGACCCGCTTAAATACAGTCGCACAAATTTAAAACTATCTTCCTGTTCTAAACATACAGATTCTATTTTTTTTACATAATTATTACATTTATTATTAAATTTATTACATTTAATATTGCATTATTATTTATTACAGAAATTATAAATTTATTATTACATTGGTTATTACATTGTTGTTTATATACAGAACTTATAAACCGAAAAAACGAATGAAAAAGGCGAGAAGGAAACAATCCAGAGACCATTGAGAAATTCGCACCTAGGTTAGATACCGTTCTCCCGACACCGGAAGGGCATTTTATTACAGGGTCCCGCTTATAAGTAAATTCGCACAAATTAAAACTATCTTCTTGTTCTATACATACAAATTCTAATATTTTGACATAATTGCTGCATTTATTATTGCATTTACATTTTTTTTTTAACATTTATTATTATTACTTTTACCCTAATTATTAAATTTATAATATTACCTTTATTATTACATCCGTTGCATTTATATTTATTTCCACATTTATTTCCACATTTATTACTTCCATTATTACATTTACTAAAAGCGAGTAAGGAAACAATCCAGAGACCTTTAAGAAATTCACACTTAGGTTAGAACACGTTCCCCCGACTCCGTAAGGGATCTTTTGACCAAGAATCTCATTAAAGGGTCTAACTTATAAGTACCTTCGCACAAATTAAAATTATCTACTTTTTCTATACATACAGATTCTATTATTTTTCTTTGACATAATTATTACATTTATAAAGTACCTTACTCGATTCCCAATCTATAGCATGATTATTTTGGCTGGCGTGATAAAAAATGGCATTATTAGTATTACAACTTCTGAAGGCATATTTGTGTTCTTTAATACGGGTTTCAATATTTCTTCGAGTTTCTCCCACGTATACTAAATCACAACTTTTACAGGGAATGCTGTAGACACAGGCTTGTTCCTCTTTTGCAACGTTATTCCTAACCAATTTACTTTTCACGGTAGACGAATATTTGAACGCCAAAGCAAACTTAAAATTGGTTCATTCATTTTCTGTATCCACCCGAGGAGGATGCCAGTGGGCATCGAAACTGTTGTGGAAATAACTCTGTCTATTAGAGTGAGTTTTTATTTTCATCTTTCTATTTTATTTTGCTCAGTAATCGATGAATTATTTCTTTTTTAAATTACCTAATAATTTTTTTAGATTGGGCTTAATCATGTAATCGTGTTAAATTCTGCAATATTCATTTTTTTATACATTCTTTCTTAGTTGTAAAAGATGAAGTTATAACTTGCCAAAACTCTAAATTAACACTTAATTTTAAATTTTAAGCATTTAATTTTGGCTCATATGCATGTTTAATTTTAATCCATAATAAAATGCATATCTCAATTTCAATTTTTAGTTAACTCGGCAAATCATGATATCATCGGATCTGTCAATATGCTGTTTAAAAGAAAAATATGACTTCATCTTCAAATATTTTGTTTCCAGTATGCTGTTTCAGTCAAAATTTACCTTTGTCTTCAAATATTTTGCAAAGAAAAATTCAACTTATTGAAATAAAAAAAAAACAGGTCAACATTAAATAATAATGATGTCACCAAATTATTAGTGTATAAACTCTTGTAATTTTTCAAATTATCATTCTGATTATTCTGATTTGACCAAGAGGCTGAAGCATTACCTGTAATATTTTAGAAGCAGTAAAATTCTGTCAGAGGATCTCTTTGTCTTCTCTTTTGAGTCCTGCTTTCCCCAGAGAACTTAGTTTTACTGTAAAATAGAATAAATAATTTTCCGATAGGCTACAAGAAGACTGGGAACCGTCAGATAATTTAATTAGTTTTCACAGAATCCTCCAGTCCACTACAAGAAGAAATCGGAGTGTAGTATAAAAGAAACTACTGCGATTTCCGACATGGTACTAGCTACCCCAGAGTGAGAAAATCCGTTGCTGCCACTTAACCAGAACCCCCGTCAACCTCGAACCACCGAAGGCCATAGACGGATGGTTAACATATATATTATAGGATAACTGCCATGTTCATACTGCTAGGATCATCAGACGGTGGTTTCAGGAACAACGAGATGTCGAGCTGCTGAACTGGCCCACCAAGGGGTGTGACCTAAACCCCATTGAAAATGTGTGGGCAAATGTTGTCAACGCTTGGGAGCCTGGGCAGGAGCGGACATCTCGGCACCTGCTGGAACACACCATGGCAGAGTCGGAACTTTTTCGTACAAACCCACAAGCCATCTACAATCACGTGGTATCTGTTCCAAATACGCTACGAGAGGTTCCACATCTCGAAGAGGGTGGAGCGGAACTATTGCGGGCGACTGTACATAAAGTGTTACCTCACAAAAACAAATACTCGACTATATTTATGAATTATCACACACGCGACCTAATTTGTGCCCAATGCCTACACACACACCCACACACACACACACACACACACCTTTAAAGCATAAAAACAAATAAACCAGCTATTTTTAACAAAAATAAAATAAAATTGTTTATCCTCAAATAAAATTAAAAAGGAAAACGAAAATCATCGAAAATATTATTATATTATATCGTACTGAATTTACATTAAAAAAAAAATGCCCAAACATAAAGTAAAAAATTAAATTTCTACAGAACTGACAAGGTGATTTTCTGGTATAATTTTGTTTGCTGAGGGACAAATCCATAAAAATAATATCTTTCCGTCGAAAAGGGCTTGAAAAAGTGCAAAAACAATTGGGTGAAAATTTATAAAAAATTGAAAAAACGTGAAAAGTTTGAATAAATTCGTTTCTCATTTTTTTTTTTTCTTTTTTTTGCTTTGTTTTAAATCTGAATTATATTTTGCTTTAGCGATAAGATTTCAAGGAAAGTTCGCGTGAATAGTACAGTGTGGGTGAATAGGAAAACTTTACTCAACAAGTTTAACATATGTTTAACATGTGTTTTATATGCAATTAGGGTCTTTTCTCTTTGGCGGACTACTACAGATTTTTACTAATCAATTTGTACAATCAACAGGGGCAACCTACGGGAAATTTAAAACTATCTTCCTGTTCTAAACAGGAAGATAGTTTTAAATTTGTGCGAATGTACTTATAAGCGAGTCCCTTTAATGAAAATGCCCTTCCGGTGTCGGGAGAATTGGATCTAACCTAGGTGCGAATTTCTTAACGGTCGGTCCCTGGGCTGTTTTTCCCTCTTGTTTTGGTTCATTCGTTTTTCTGTATCCACCCGAGGAGGATGCCAGTGGGCGTCGAAACTGTTGTGGAAATAAACTCTGTCTATTAGAGTGGGTTTTTATTTTCATATTTTGACCTTCACGTAGAAAAAAAGTGAAGTTTTTGGCATTTAATATGAAAGGATATTTTAGTGTAGGGAAATAAGCCATTTTGTAATTCTCTCTCTCTCTCTCTCTCTCTCTCTCTCTCTCTCTCTCTCTCTCTCTCTCTCCTCTCTCTCTCTCTCTCTCTATATATATATAATATATATATATATATATATATGTGTGTGTGTGTGTAGAGAGAGAGAGACATAGCTAGTCCGTTTGGTCATGAAATTCCTTGATTGTCCCCATCAAATGTCGGTCAGAAACATGGTTTTACGACGGACTTCTGAAATAACGGTACTCTATTCTAAATATGTATGCATGCGTGTAAGACATAATAATGTAAAATTAGTAATTAGAGCTTAGGTGAAGCGCTCCTTTATCGTATAATGAAATATCAAAAATTTATAAGGAACAAAATTGTCAAAGTTTATGATACATTAACCGTATTATACATCATTTTTAATCGTGTGTACGACCGCGTTTGAAAGTGCTTATGTGCATGTGTACGTGTGTGTGTATCTATGCGTAACTTTTGCGTTCAGAATAATGTACATTCTTCGGGTTTGGAATTCTGCTCTCCGTAATTTAATGTATAATATAAAATTCACCTCTGCATTTTTTTTAACCAAAAGATTTTGTACCCAAGTAAAAGTTCTTTTACAGCTTTTAATTAATTTTAACAATTAAAATTTCAAATTTCCTTCAATTAATTAATTGATTTTAGTTAAATAATGATAAGAAATTAAATTTATTTAATACTTTTTGTGCGATTTTCGTTAATCAAACTTACAGTGACTAGATTTCGTGAATCGATCAAAGATTCATTTGCAACATTTGGGATGCGTAAATTGGATGTTACAGTCAGAAAGTGAAATAATATTTACTAATTTGAAGAAAGTTAGGTAATATTTTGTTTAATTAACTCCGATAAAATCATATTAAAATTTACAAATCAAAAGATTTATTTATTCATTCAATTTGTGCGTAATTTACGAAACAATTCATTCAGGGCAAAATTTTGTGCAAATTATATTTACAAATATTAGTACAGTTTAGTACAAATAATATTTACAAATTGCTTAACTTAGTTATTTTATTTCCACAGTAAGGAAAAAAATCAAATTCGTTGAAACCACAAATTATTCAATCTTGTTTTGGCTGTTTTTCAGCCGGGGGCGCATTTTACAAAGCCCCTGAAAAGCGATTAAAGTCTATCTTTTTGTGTGTGTGTATCTGACTGATTGCACTGTTTGATTGTCTAATAACACTCTAATTTGTCATTTTACTAACATTTGCTCATTAGTAATTTATATTATTCTATATTAATATTTTAATTATTGAAGTATTTAATGTGAATTCATCGTTTATTGTTGGATGTGAGTACACAAATTATACCGTTTATTATTAACAGTATTATTACAGTATTATTATTATATTATTATATTATTATTATTACAGTATTTCTGTTTTATTAATATACATATTAATTATTTAAGAAAAAAAAAAAAAAAAATTATTATTATTTCTGTTTTATTGCATATTTAATAATTATTTCACAATAAATTTGTTGTTTTTATTTAACACATTCACCACGTAGTTGTTCGTTACCGCTAATCTTGTAGAGACTCTAGACCTCTCAGTCCTCTCAATTACTTACTAAAAGTAAAAATAAAAAATGTGCGCGTGTGTGTAGTGATATTCTTTCTTTTGGTATTCCGGACTCTTGTTTCCTGTTTTCAGGTCACTAATCCTAATTCTTTCCAGACCCTTCTGCCTACCTATTAGATTGGGAAATTAATTTAATTTTGTGAGATCATTTTTCTAGATATGGCCCCTATCCTACGCGAGTTTCCGACTACGGAGGAAAATTTCCTCAGTACTTTTACTGGTCCCTTTTCCTAACCCTTTCGTTTGCAGATTTTGCGTAAACCGACAAGAACTACGAAACAAGGTGATTTCGGCGAGAGAGAAACTTTGAAGAAGTAGGAGGGAGGCGGATTTTGGAGGGAGGCGGATTTGAGGGAGGGAGGGAGGCGGATTTTAGGCGGAGGCGGATTTTGGAGGGAGGCGG